>CM055277.1:53411855-53441122 GCA_029237695.1 Conchocele bisecta
GCAAGAGTTACAGTTCGCAACTACATCCCCAGACACACATTGTGGCCAACTATTAATTAAAACTCGGTGGAGCGGTTCATAAGTTATTGAAAAATGAAAGTTGTTACTAACTTACGCACGTACTGCATAACGCTATATCTCCTATTGCCTATCGGCGATGGGAGAGCAAAGCGAATCAAGCGTAAACTATGGCTAAGAGTTATGCCAATTCATTTCTGGAGGCGGGCCGTACTGACTGGTACGGAGCCCAGCAATTGTTGATTCGTGGGAATGAATTGTTAATTCATGGGAACGAATTGTTATATCGTGGGAACGAATTGTCAAATTGAGGGAACGAAATGTCATTTCGTGGGAACGAATTGTTATATTCGAGGGAACGAATTGTTATATCGTGGGAACGAATTGTTAAATTGAGGGAACGAATTGTTATTTCGTGGGAACGAATTAATAAAAAAAAACATGTCCCCCACGGGGCTCCGTAGACTTCGACTGTCTCGCGATTCAGTGACTGTGTCCGAGAAATTTACTGATTGTGTTAAATTCTGAACGATGGTTTACTGTAATTATTACATAGGGTATACACCTATGTATAGGGATCGCCTCCGACAGTTAGCCACGCCCCAGACCCCCTCGATGCGGTGGTAGGTAGTGATATCTTGGAGTAACCATAACAGCAAAATGCATTGTGTTATTCAACGTTTAACTGTCATACGCAACCGCTAATTGAAAATAATATTATGAAAAACTACTTGCACTGCACAATATCAACAACGGATGTTCTACGTACAAAAATACATCGGATTATTTTGTTGCGCGTGATTTGCCCCCGTTTGCGGTCATCGCTAAATTTAGTAACAGAGTTAACTCCCCTCCGAATACTCTCCGAAACAAGCGACGCGTTTAACACACAAACTACATCAAGTTTGACCTTCCGACAGCCTATTTTTAAACTCACCCGACACCTGTGCGAAACAAAACTCGCACGTGTAAGTCTAACTGATGTTTAATCCTCATTCTCTCTCTCTGTCGATGGATTTACAGCGGATTTTAGTGACATTCCCGAATTCGGCCTGATTGACATTTGTCTATGGTGGCCAATACACGCCAACATGAGTGTCAATTCTACGTTCAGGGAAGGGGGTCAATAAGTCAGTATTTAAGGTGATAACTTACAGTCAGGGAACAACTTAATGACAGTATAACAAATCCAGCGTATATCAATACCCATAGTAATGCAAGTACTGAAATACAACACAAAATCTAACAAGTTTGGTCTTCCATACATTGAACATTTTGTCAGCGGTTTCCCCAATGACGTCATTTTTATGTTTTAATATACTCGATCCGGGGCCAACTATTGCATTCACAAAACAGAAACTTGGCGATGTACCGATAAGGCATTTTCAGGCGCGACACCGCTTCCGTGGCGGAATTATTGTAACTATTGCTCTTCAATCAGTTTTCAATATATCTATAATGATCATAGATATCTTGAATTGATGATGTCTTGTATATGTGTTACCGTATCTTTCTGATATTGCTATGCATAATCTGTAATGTTGTTGAATGTTTTGGTACATACTGTAGCAGTTATTACTGTACTTTAAGTTGTGCCATATCAATAGTTTACCCCTTAACCATTAAAACGCTGAAAAATAAAATTGCCGTTTGCTCATTTTGTATATTTTAATTTCTTTAAAAACCTGTTTTGGCAGCGCAGTAGAATCGTCTCAGTATGTTTTTGAGGAGAAAATATAAAACTATTTAAAACAGCAGACGACAATTGTCGTTTCCAGCGCTTTAAACGTATATGCCCACTCAGTAAGCCCAAAATGTCATTTATAAGAATTAAATAACTGTATAACTGATAGTGACGCGCGGTGGTATCAGGCTATTTTCATATGCAAATGAGGCATGATATTTTGTAATTATTTATACTAAAGAAATGCGTCACCTGAACAAATAATATTTTCGACAGATTTTAAAGTATGATCATTGCACATCATAAAAAAAATACAGAGATTAAATAGTAATGTCCGTTAACATTTTAAGCAAACACGGTTATCGCCCCTGATATCAGTGTGTAAATTTACGTCTGATATAAAATGTATAATAATGCCAATCAGTACGTGGGATAATGGCGCATGAATGTTTTTTTTGCCAGGAAATGTCTCAGATGATGTCTCTGATGTAAAGAACAGTTTGTACCTACTGAGTGGGCATGTACCTTTAAGGGTTAATGAAACTGCAACACCAACAATCAATCAATCAATCAATCAATCAATCTAGTATAATCTTGTAGTACCCTATGTTCAGTACTTTCAGTACTTTGATATTTATAGTAACATAATAGCCAATTGTCGCGGGAATTAGTCAGCTGCAGGCGGGGATAATACATGTCCAACATTCTGCACATACTTTATATTGCATAGGAAAACGCTCCACCCAACCCGGGGAATGAGAGGGAAAGTTAATTCTGAGAGGGAATTAGACCGTCATTTTATTATCCCATCGCGTAGCGATACAAAGGATGTAAATATTGTCTGTCCGTATGTCCGTCAATTTTTATATTCTTCTATAACGTCTTTACCATATGGCCGACTGGCTTGAAGCTTCATATGCATGCTTATCATCATCCATTTTATTTTATTTTCCCACCCCACACATGCTCTCCCGTGCCCAATGTCAAGGTTAAATAACATGGAAATTTTCCGTATAAGTAACTGACTTGAATCTTCATGCATGTTTGTCAGCATCCATATTTTCATTCAGTAGATGCAATCGCGTTCCTCTATTTTGATATAACTTGTTTGCCCGGGGGTGTCCCGTCGGTTCCCACCAACCACCTGGTCCATGGTGCATGATCACGTGGTTACAACAACAACAACGTCGCCCACTCCAAAGTAAGTATTATTTGATATTTTCCTTAATATGCAACGGATTTTGATGAAATATGGCGCAGCAAACGCGTCTTCGTGAGCTGCATTTGGTGGTCTAGTGAGTTTGGCACAGACTTATGTCGTTTTTGCGAAGAATCGATTTCCGTGTCGGAAATCGATTCTTCGCAAAAACG
This sequence comes from Conchocele bisecta, assembly GCA_029237695.1. Lineage (NCBI taxonomy): Eukaryota > Metazoa > Mollusca > Bivalvia > Lucinida > Thyasiridae > Conchocele > Conchocele bisecta. Next base: position 53,414,929 of record CM055277.1, read on the forward strand.
ACAGAAGTTTGGGCGAAAATACAGAGACCACCAAATGCAGCTTAACAAGACACGTTCGTTTGATGCGCCATCTTTCATCAAAATCCGTTACGTAATAAGGACACTATAAAATAATACGTATACTTTGAATCGGTACTTGTTGTTGTTGTTAGTACCACGTGATCATACACTTGTGGTTGGGGGAAGGCATGGATACACATAGGTGAATAAACATCTCCGTATGTATGTGTGCGGCAAATATCAGTATTGTGTTATTTCCATATTTCCCAGATTATGAGTGCCAATTTGATCTACATCGTAGTGACGCATGACAGTTCAGTTTCAAGTGAACCGTATATATCGTCCAGTTTTGAGAACCACTTTTGAAAGCGTCGTTAAAATATGCTTCCGACCATAACTGTACGTCGGTCGATATTGATATAAATACTAAGTATGCTATATCTTCTGGAAATGCACTAATCTCTATAGGCCAATCCGTCATCTATACATGTCAATCAATTTTAAGCAATTTTATGAAGAAATGTAGTGACATATTTTTTTACGGACAGGTGTGCCGAGAGCAAGCAGGGTCTGCAACAAATGTGGCGCTGGTGTTCTCGGTGACGAGTTTCATTTCCTTTTCGAGTGCCGCTTCTATGATGAAGTTCGAAAACGGTATATCAAGCCATTTTATTTTAGAAGACCAAATATTTTAAAATTCGCACAGCTATTTGAGAAAAAATCTGGAAAGCAATTAAGAAATTTAGCTATTTTTATAAGAAATGCTTTATGGTTATAATGACTAGTGAGCTTATACATATGCATTTTGTATTTTTACCCATCGTTGTATTATGTAATCTATTGTATACCTCGTGTGTCACGTATGTGGCTTAGAGTGAATAAAATGTATTGTAACTTATGATAAATCGATGAGAGGAGCTGATTAATTTAAATCCGCATGTGTACAGTACTGAAAGTTCCCAGGTTTGAACATTTACGGAAAATATTTCCGTAATTTTCAGCAGGCATCTGACAAGTTACGATATATCTTCCATCGACGTCAAAAAGTAAAAAATGTCAAAATGACGCGGCTCATAGTATCTCTCTCTCTCTCTCATTCTCTCTCTCTCTCCTCTCTCTCTCTCTCGTTTCATATTACTATACCAATATATTGTTGTCTTTCAGTGCAGCACCATCGCCAGAGATACCAATCGCCTGAACTGCTGATTTGGCTGTATAGTTGAAATACAGTGGAACCCATCTAAACCGGACACTCGGGAACATATAGATGTTTACCTTAGATGCGTTTCGCTGTTACGCATCTCTGATTACAATAGCTTTTCATGATTGCAAAACACTAGAATGCGTCATGAAGTGCTCACATGTCTGATTTACAGTGGAACATCTCCAAACGAGACACCCTGGGGACCTCCCAGGGTGTCCGGTTTGGAGAGGTTCCACTGTAAACCAACATATGCCTACTTCAAGACACGCGTGGGTGCTTTGTGGTAATAAACTGGCAGTGTCATCGGAGATAAATGGCAATGAAACCAACCAAAATTAAGAACCACTCACTTGTCTCTATGTCCGGTTTAGAGGGGTTCCACTGTATGTAGATGTGTACAGTGTACCTATAAAACTATGACAATCCAGCGGTCGTGTAATCGTGTGAAGAACAAATTATGGCGAAAGTCAGTTTGGATCCCGGTGTTGCTAGTTGCAATTTTATTTTATGTGTTTAGAACATTGGCATTTCTTATGAAATACGACAATACTAGTGTCATATTGGAGCCGAAGACACGTGTATTGGACCAATTCCGTCTAGAAACACAAGTTTCCAACACCCTACATGTGCATGTTAACAGGTTTGACAAGTTGTTACTCGATAGTAAAACACGTAACAAATCAATGGTGGATCGCAATGGAAGATATGTATACTTCAAGGATGATTTCAAACTATACCGCGGAGACTACCCACGATGGTTCGAAGACGAAACTACTTACTGCGGAAGCCGTTTTACCGGGTACGGCAAGAAAGTTGTCGTCCTTCATGGCGTAGAAATACATCCTGAAAAGGCACATGGGAAAGTGGGCGGAGAAAATATTCATGACGTCATTGACCAAGATATTGATAAAGAATATATTCGCCTTGAACCAGATTATTTTACCATGAACTGTTCAGCTTCTATGTCTAACTATTCCAGACACACGACATTTGAAATGTTTGACTTGTTATATGCTCTAGTTTTCAAACCGGACTCACATCCCGGATCACAAGCGAGTAAAGTTGTTGACATGGTTACCATCGTTACCACACGTAATGAATATGCAAATTTCTACCATATGATGATGGCCTGGTATGACATATTTCTACTAATGATTGTGCTGCATATTGACCCCGATAAAATGAGCGTGATTTGGTTGGATGCTCATCCGAAGTCAAACTTGGACAATACGTGGTTTACATTATACAATACTGTAGCACGCGCAGGGGATATAACCGAGCCAGTGTATGTTGACAAGATGGTCTGGGACGTTATTGGCGCAGACAGTCCGATAAATATACACAAATCTCACACATTACCTTACCACGAGGAGTTCAGACATTACTTCCTGTCGCGACATGACGTCACAGATGATCATATCCGGAATTGCGATAAACTAAATATCGTCATCATCTGGCGGCGTGATCATATTTCACACCCACGGAATCCAAGTGGTTTGACGGCACGGAAGATTTCCAACGAAGACGATGTTATCCGTGCTGCGAATTATTCTATACCTGGCGCTAACGTGATCGGTGTTCAACTGGATAAACTCAGTATGACGTCACAACTTGACGTCATAGCTAAGGCAGATATCCTAATCGGAACCCACGGTGCCGGTTTATCTCATATTTTATTTCTTCCTGAAAGCGCCGGAGTGATTGAGATCGTGCCTAGTTTCGTATCCGCTGCAAATATCCACTTCCGGTCGATGGCGCGATTTCGTCACGTGCCATACATTCAATGGCGGAATGCAAATACAACTTTGGAGGACGGAACGAAGAGCATATCGATACCTGGAGACATTATACAGCAACTGATGCTGACTATGTATTCTGCCTTATGTCATGAATAAACTAAAGCTGACGTAATGGATATTAGAGTAGAACCAGATCATCATGCGCATCGGCGCATGATGATCATGTTCTACACCGTTCGCCATTCACTTGATGAAACAGCCAACATAACTCTGAAAAACATGATAGAACAAGGCCCTTATCCGGCTACAGGAGTGGGCTACGTGTAGCAGATTTGGAGATAGGTTGGTTAAATATTGATTTTATTGCGAAAAAACAATTTCACCATGGGGATCTAACGTGGAGATAACCGAGCCAGTGTATGTTGACAAGATGTTCTGGGACGTTATTGGCGCAGACAGTCCGATAAATATATACAAATCTCACACATTACCTTACCACGAGGAGTTCAGACATTACTTCCTCTCGCGACATCACGTCACAGATAATCATATCCGGAATTGCGATAAACTAAATATCGTCATCATCTGGCGGCGTGATCATATTTCACACCCGCGGAATCCATGTGGTTTGACGGCACGGAAGATTTCCAACGAAGACGATGTTATCCGTGCTGCGAATTATTCTATACCTGGCGCTAACGTGATCGGTGTTCAAATGGATAAACTCAGTATGACGTCACAACTTGACGTCATAGCTAAGGCAGATATCCTAATCGGAACGCACGGTGCCGGTTTATCTCATATTTTATTTCTTCCTGAAAGCGCCGGAGTGATTGAGATCGTGCCTAGTTTCGTATCCGCTGCAAATATCCACTTCCGGTCGATGGCGCGATTTCGTCACGTGCCATACATTCAATGGCGGAATGCAAGAACGAAGATCATATCGATACCTGGAGACATTATACAGCAACTGGTGCTGACTATGTATTCTGCCTTATGTCATGAATAAACTAAAGCTGACTGAATTAATGGGGATTAGTGTAGAACCAGATCATCATGCGCATCGGCGCATGATGATCATGTTCTACACCGTTCGCCATTCACTTAATGAAACAGCCAACATAATTCTGATAAACATGATAGAACAAGGCCCTTATCCGGCTACAGGAGTGGGCTACGTGTAGCAGATTTGGTGATAGGTTGGTTAAATATTTATTTTATTGCGAAAAAATAATTTCTCCATGGGGATTTAACATGGAGACATTTTTAGATTTTCAGAAATACTGGACCGATATTTTTATTCAAAATTTAACGTTTGTTTTCTTAGTTAGATCAATTCCAAGTTATCAAGTCAGGTTTCAATGTCAATTTCCAAAATTGTTCGTTTTTTGACTCCTCCCATAGCTCCTCCACCTCCTTTTCCCCACATGTTAGATTCTCATAGACAAATCATTTTTTCGTAATAAAATCAATATTTGACCAAATTTCACGAAATAAAAAGAAGGCGCATTCTTAGATTTTGATAAAATTTAATTTTGTTTTTGCATTGTTGATATAGCTGTACAATTTGGGAAACAGACAGTAGACTAATATTCTCTAGTCAGGTCAAAATAGTGCATGCACTTCATTACTGTCTGTTTCCTACAGTCTTTCCATACTTCACAGCTATCTGGTATGGTATTTGTTACTTGTTTCAAGAGTATTAATGTTAAGCAAAATAACATAATTACCTTGAAGTTAGTTTTATTTAGTGAAGTTCGGTCAAATATTGACTTCAAGGGGAGCTGAAGAGTGAGGAAAAAAGCCGAAACTCTTAAATGATCTGGGAATTTGCTCCGATATTTTAAGACGTTGAAAATCGGTCAACTATTTCAAAACTTAATTATAAAAAGAAACTGCCATACCGTTTCCATATTATACAAACCCGTATACATTTAGCTCATGCTAAATCTCCGTGCTGAGACGTCAATATTCATAAATTTTGTTAAAATAGGAATAATTATGACACAAACGAAAGTGTTTCAATGTTCATATAATATAGCAGTATGAAATGGGTAGGTTTTCACGAAACAGACAGTAAATGGCCGGAGCTGGTCACAATGCACGTACACACTCGCCTGCGTTAGTCTTGCCCAGATTACATGTACATGTCGGTCGGTCGGTCGGTCAGACTTGTCCATTTATGAAAAGGGGGGTATTTTTAAAAGTGCAGATCCTGACGAGACGGCTCGTTACGAATCGATCCAGGGTAATGGCAGAACACGAGGCAGAAAATCAATACAAGTGCAGGTGCTTGTTTTATTGATTGGCGGACTGTGAAGCCATCGGCAACAATGGCGATCGTTTTCCTTTGCAAATCTATTTATAGAGATCCGTTCCTTTGGTTTATTTTAGCGTTTATTTCTTACTGAATAACTTACACAAATAAAGACTACTAACAGGGTAGACCGAGATCATGTGTAGTCTGAACTGGGTCTACACTGATTGCAATTACAATTAATAAGTGTGAAAATATGAATCTGGCAAATAATGCAGTTCCTTGTCAGATTGCACAGATATGTGGGATTATATTTAGTCGAAAACACTATAATGGCTCCTTTACACAACAGAGCATGCGATAATCGCTTTTTACAAGCAATTAGGCCATGTAATATACACGTTGGACCGGATTTCTATAAATAAATTCAAATGGACATAACTCACCTCATTACGATACCTCATTGATGTCATACATTTCTTCACATTGCCGACAAACGGCGATACTAATAGTTTTCCGCGGTCCGCTCAAGCATAGCGGAAAACTGTTGTCTTCAATACACGGAAGTGTAGCACGTGCAGCGAGTAGGACAGGGGCCCGTTTCACTAACAAATCTTAGTTTGTTCATAAGTTCGAACTTAAGTTATAGCTTATGACAAAAGTTATGACCGACTCAAGTCATTGCTTATTTGGTTTCACAACACAAACTTAAGACGGTCATAACAAGTCCGTCATAAGTTACAACTTAGTTATTGTTTACAGCTTCGGTATGTGCCGCGCGGGTTCGAATCCCGCTCGGGGCTTATATTTTTATGATGGCTTTACTTTCCCTTTATGTGTTTTGACATCTAAAATAACGGATTTGCAAGCCTAATGTTGAATATTATTAATTTTTAAAAATAATCTCATGTAGAATATAAATTTTATCTCAATATTCCGACGCCATTGAATACATGTGGATATATTTATTGCCAACTAGTGAACATTATACTGTAATATAAATTGGCATATGACATGAAACAGCAACAAAAGAAGCAATTAACAATGTTTTTATTTTTACATTCCAATAAAATGGTAGTTCGACCTTTTTTTAAAGTTTACTTAGATTACCTCATAAACTCAGAAATCACGTTTCAGAGTCCGCAGAACACATGTACTGTCGATTATTAATGGTATGCCCGGTCAGATATGGATGTATCTGATACAACTACTGAATGACATATTATATTTATTTGAACTGGACACGGGTAATTTGTTGATTACATGTAGAAATTGCATGCACTGTGTGAGTCAGTGTCACACATATATGATTGCCCTGAACATGTTGACCAGTATAGGACTGGATTAATGCGCACGTGCATTCAGAGGGACGGGTCTGAAATTTTTGTTAAATGCGTCAGGACTGTTTCTCCATCTAGTCTGAAAACAAGGTATCTCCTTATCAGAAACGAAACACAGGCTAACACTGTCCGCAAAAGTTCTACTCCACTTTCTAGAACCACTTGATTTGTTATGTTGTATATATCTCCAGTAACCGCCAGGAAACTACCAGTTGCGTAAAATCGCAATGCAGTCAACACTTGCAATGACACTGACAGACTGCGTGATCTCAGGTTTGACCGTATAATGTCAGCATGTGCAATGTCGCATACTTGTAGAAAAAAATCACGAGACAGCCTGCATTTCGATATTTGGTCCTCGTTATCCATCAAGTCTAGGGGATTGGTTCGGTCCTAAAGACTCGTTCCCGTCGTAAATTACGCGCCTGGATTATAACAAATGCAGCTGCCATCGTTTCTATGTTCTGTAAAGAAAGAACAAACAATAGTCGGATAGTCAATCAGACGGATGGACGGACAGACGTTCATACATGACACACCATTAGGTGGTATATTCATCGTTTTTAAAGAAAAGAATGACCACTTAAGACACAAAACGGCTTCGGTTACGGAATATGCTGCATTGTTTTTGTTTATCTTAGGCGACACCTCCAACCACCTAAGATCCCAAACATGTGCCCGGACGAGGGCCGGACGAGGGCAGGGCAGGGCAGGGCAGGGCAGGGCAGGGCAGGGCAGGGCAGGGCATGGCAGGGCAGGGCATGGGGCAGGGGCAGGGGCAGGGGCAGGGACAGGGGGGGCAAGGGCAGGCAGGGCCAACCAACAACCGTCCTACACCGACCGACACCGACACCAAGAGACCGACAAACACCGACAGACCACTCCACACCGACACCGACCGACACCGATTGACACTGACCGACACCGATTGACACTGAGAGACACCAACCAACACCGACCGACACCGACCAACACCGATTCACACTGATAGACACTGACCGACACCGAACGACACCGATTGACACTGACCGACACTGATTCGACCGACACTGATTCACACTGATAGACACTGACCAACACCGACCGACACCGATTGACACTGACCGACACCGATTGACACTGATAGACACCGACCGACACCGATTGAACCGATTGACACTGACTGACACCAACAAACCTACACCGATCGACACCAACCGACCAACCGACCGACTGACCGACCGACCGACCGACCGACCGACTGACACTGACCGACCGACACCGACCGACACCGACCGACCGACACACCTACACCGACCGACCGACACACCTACACCGACCGACCGACACCAATCGACCGACACTGACCGACACCGACCAACCCGGCCGACCGACCGACCGACCGACAACGACCGACTGACACCGATTGACACCGACCAACACCGACTGACACCGACTGACACCGACCGACCGACACCGACCGACCGACTAACACCGACCGTGCGAAACCAACTGACCGACACCGACATACCAACACCGACCGACCGACTGACCGACCGACACTGACAAACCTACACCGACCGACACTGACCGACCGACACCAACCGACAGACTGACACCGACCGACCAACACCGACCAACTGACACCGACCGTGCGAAACCAACTGACCGACACTGACCGACCGACCGACCGACACCGACTGATCGACCGACACCCACTGATCGATCAACACTGACCGACACCGACTGACACCGACCGACACCGACCGACCGACCGACTGACTGACAGACCGACAGACACCGACCGACACTGACCAACTGACACCGACCAACTGATACCGACCAACTGACTGACACCAACCGACAAACAGACATACATGTACAGCATACAGATGGTTTGTTACGAGCCGGCTCATCTGGATCTACAGTTGTTGTAAATGTTGTCGATAACTGGGCATAACGAATACTGGTAACGACATGACCTACATCACAAATAGCAATACACTGGTAAACTAGCACAAGTGTGGCTATCTATATGTAAGCATATATGGTTTATATGGCAGATAATTGCTAAAATAGTACGTATGAAGTGAACATTTACCTGCTGTCAGTGAATTGTTTTTCTCCACCTCGGCTCATATGGGGGCATCCATCTTTGTTTATTTCATAAGTTCCGACTTAAATATTTAAGTTATAACTTAAGACTGCTAGCTACCTGTCTTAGTTTTTCATAGTAAATTTCGATTGTCGTTCTTGCTAAGATGTTTTGTGAAACGGACTAAGCACGTACTCCGGACTTAAGTTATAACTTATGACAAAAGTACTTGCTTACTTCGTTAGTGAAACGGGCCCCTGGTTGTTAGCACGTGGTGTGCGGACTGTAAGGCGTGTATCGTCATTCTTGCGATAGCAGTCACTGCATAAACAGGCAATTTTCTCATATGTGTGATATGATCAGATATGTAAATGTAATGTATGTTATTGTACATGTACACATTTGTGGCTCCCATGTTTTCTAGAGTGGATTTGACCCTTGAGGTTTGTCTCTAGTTTTACCGCAGGGACCACTGTGGGTTGTGTACTGTCCATCTCGATTCATGCAGTAAAGATTGCAACCAGCAGATATAAGTATGTGTTTGTGTTTGATTTAGGGCCAACTGGAGTATAATTAAGACTAATGAGAAAGGCGATGCGATAACGATGTATCTTTTATCTCGTACTTGTACACAGTCACGCGGATTATATAACCCGATAGCTATGTATAAGATGACGCATGAGAGAATGGTCCCAAGTACGGCTAAGATCGTTGTCACCCATTATAAGTTAGAACAAGGTAGCATATTGGTGCAATCTGATATAATAATTTAGTAATATTTATTTTAATAATAGTGACGCGCGGTGGTATCAGGCTATTTTCATATGCAAACGAGGCATGATATTTTTTAATTAGTTATACTAATTAAATACGTCACCTAAACAAATAATATTGTTGACAGATTATAAAGTATGATCACTTTAAGTCTGATCTGGGCCTGCACCGGTCGACATTTCATTTCATTTCAAACCGTTTTCGTATGGCGCAGAATATAGATACCACTAGATGGTACGCCGCCGTGTCTGTGCGACATTTAGGGGTGTATTCCTTTCGCATATTCTCGGCGACTTTAATCGCTGCTCCGGAATTTGTATAATGTATTTCTTTATTATAATGGCGATACGTCCTAGATAGTCGTGATGTTGCCGTCCGCCTCACGCACTGAAAATTACATACATGTATCAACAAGTCGCACCACTTCATTTGATCAAGTTATAAACAGTCTACATTATATTCCAGTGTATACAACCAGAATCAGTAATAAGCAGGGGAGATAATTTGGTAATGTAATTTCGATATACAGGCACCAATAAGTAACACTTGTGTAATTGTTTTAAAGTATTTATACTAAACTTCAATTTGAAAGAACTATCCATTATAAAGACTAGCTTAATTAATTTAACTAAAAAATAAATTACTAACCATCAATTGCATTTCAACTTGCTTCAGGCAAAACAATACAAGTCTTTAATTAAATTAGTTTTTACCAATATATTCTTCCAATGGCGGCGCGGTGCATTGGATTTTAAAACTACTCGGTAACCGATGAAGTCGTTTAGTAATACATAATTTAATTGTAGATTTCTATTGTAGTTCAGAACACACTTTTACCTCTAAATCGCCTGAAATTATAGGGGTGAATTAAACAAATGTTCTATAGTCCTAGCATAGCTACCATTATAAACCCTAGTTATTCTGTAAGCGGTGGTTGCTAATTAAATGTATCAACTAATTCAATTAATTCAACTGGTGTCTGGAAGTGAAACCTATTTTCATAGGTGGCACAGTGTTATCACTTCACAGCGGAAAAAAACACGTTATGTTTCACACACTGTGCGTCCCGTATAGTAATACAGTTAAAGCATTCTCAAATCGTGCCCCCTGTTTAGCGGCGTTTAAGATAGTATATTATCCCGTCAACACAGTGCGTATGTGCCGTGAAACACGGTGCCGTGAAACATTTTTGATATCCTGTCAATACGACCTAATCACTGCGTTTGAATATGTGCTGTGGCTGGGGTTATTGTTTTGCATTTTAAAGCGAGTTTTAGGTGTTGACGGGATAAATAGAATAGTAGGTTAGTACCGGAAGTGGGAAAAAATCTGGCGCGGCACGGAAACGGGATGTGCTCGGCAGAGCCTCGCCCATCCCGTTTCCTAAGCCTTGCCAGATATTTTTTCCCATTCACGGCACTAACTTACTATTCTCTATATATGCCACTGGCGGTAGTTAAGTGACTCAGATGATATCTCAGATATCCAATACGTGGTTTATCACATTCCCAAAAACATGCGTTATATTCTACTGTCTGTTTCACGAAACCTGCCCAAGTTTACGGCCATATAAACAATGCAAATACAATTATTTTTTTTGATGATATTAATTTTTTTCAAAATTTAGGAATGAATCTTCTTTTTATTTCGCGAAATTTGGTCAAATATTGACTTTATTAAGAAAAAATTATTTGATTATGGGAATTTAAAATGGGGGAAAAGGAGATGGAGGAGCTGTGGGAAGAGTAAAAAAAGCGATCTAACTAAGAAAACAAAAGTTAAATTTTGAAAATCGGTCCAGTATTTCTGAAATTCTTAAAATGTTCCCATGTTAAATCCCCATACATCTTCACTCTGTGAATATGTCTATGGGGATTTAACAAGGGGAAATTGTTTTTCGCAATAAAATCAATATTTGACAAAATTTCACGAAATAAAAAAAGGCTCATTCTTGAATTTTGCTTTAATTTAACATTATCCAACAAATAATGTTCTTGCATTGTTTATATAGCCGTAAAATTTGGGCAGGTTTCGTGAAACAGTCAGTAGTATATTCTATCAGTAACTTTGATAAGTAGGGGAGATAATTTGATTTGACATAATTTGATATTGTCGATATCCTTTTGTAAGAAAACTATGAAATGTCTTATTTGTTGTTGTGAAATGATGATATTGTACCAAATTTAGAAAGAAATTCCCATCATACAGTACATGCTAATGTAATTAATATACAGTGAAACCTCTCTAAACCGGTCACCATATGAGGTCCCCATGGTTTCCAGCTGAGAGAGGTTTCACTGTAAATCAGACATTTGATGATTCTCAGCTATAGTTCTGTGATATGCGATCACCAACAGACATTATCATCGGAGATAAATGACCAAGAAACTCATCAAAAATAAGATCACAGGTGTTTTCTTGGTGTCCGGTTTACAGAGGTTCCACTGTATATAAAATAAGTTTGTAACAAACGATTGAAAAAACATGTTTATAACATTGAAGAATAACTGGCATTGTTACGCTAGTTAGTTATTTGTAAACATATTTTACCAGCACCCAGTTGTTTACAGGCGACTTATATGTACAATTATGATCATAAATACTATCAAGGTGTATGATCATGTGGTACTAACAACAACAACAAGTACTGAAACTTCCAGAATCCATCTGATTCAAAGTACGTATTGTTTTATATTGTCCTTATTACGTAACGGATTTTGATGAAATATGGCGCATCAAACGTGTCTTGTTAAGCTGCATTTGGTCGTCTCTGTATTTTCGCCCAAACTTCTGTCGTTTTTGTGAGGAATCGATTTCCGTGTCTACAGACACGGAAATCGATTATTCACAAAAACGACTTAAGTCTGTGCCGAACTCCATGGACCACCAAATGCAGCTCTTGAAGACGCGTTTGCTGCGCCATATGTCATCAAAATCCGTTGCATATTAAGGAAAACATCAAATAATACTTACTTTGGAGAGGGCGACTTTGTTGTTGTTGTAACCACGTGACAGCTGGTGATTGATTGACTGCAATGGAAACTCGCTATCCAGAACACACTGTGCGGTACTCAGGGTGTTCGGTATAGAGAGATTTCATTGTATATCTGCTTTCTGTGTCAGCCATTACGTTGAAATTCGGAGTACTCGGAGTATTCTAGACCTCGAATGGAATACATCACTGCTCGCCGAAAGATTACAAACGTAATTGTTTTACTACAGGCTGTACTAAGCGCCTCCTCATTTGTATCTCTAAGGAATTAGCTATCAGTTTAAATACTAGTATTTATGATACTATTTGAGCATTTAGTGTAAAGTTTAAGCATTCAACATGGCATATGCCGGGGGCTCAAATGTAGCTGATCACACATCGGAGAAAGTTCTGTGTAACCCGTGTGAACACGCCGGACTGGCTAAGTTAGCGACCATGTTTTGTAATCAATGTGAAGAGTACATGTGCACGCCATGCGCCACAATACACGGACGTCTTAAAGTGTTGCGAGATCATATAGTGGATTCAATTCCCGGTCTGCCATCTGATGGACAGGTTGATGCACGAAAGTCTTTTCAATCTTACTGTGCCGACCACAAGGATAAATTGATGGAATTCTTTTGTGAGGAACACGATGCAATCTTCTGTGATTCATGCAAGTTGACGAAGCACCGGAAGTGCGAGGTGGCGTCTGTACATGACATGGCAAAGGCGACTACATGCGGACAACTCGCCTCCGCCCTGGACGCCATGGTCGATATGAAAGCGAGAATTGAAAGTATAAAGACGGAGAGGGAAAACGGTATTGACGCATTGAAGCGCATGGAAACATCGTGTGTTGCAGAAATCAAAGCCTTTAAGGCTACGTTAATCGAAATGGTGGAACGTCTAGAAAGGGAAATTCTGGCCGATGTTAACAAAGTCATCGAGACAGAGCTGGGCCTGCTGCGGGGACACGTTGGTACGTGTGATGTCCTGCTACGCCAGGTAAACGCTGACGTTAACGACGCTAATGAGGCGAAATCAGCCGCTGACTGTTTTTCAAGTGTTCTGGTTGCCAACAAATTACGCGGTACGTGGTCTAGCTTGTCCTTATCTATCGCCGATATAGAAACAGAATCGTACCGGGCCGACATTAAATACATTCCGTCGCCGTCTCTGGTCGATATCCTGACTCGTGTCGACAGTTTAGGAGAATTGCAAGTCACTACACCAACGTCAATATCGCATGCAATATGTCCCGTGTCTATACCGACGAACGATTTTCAGGTTGATTATGTAATGGAGATACACGTTCCATATAAACACATAACCGGGTCAACGATCCTGCCCGATGGACAGGCTATATTAGTTGACAATTCAAATAAGCAGGTGATTCTCCTCGACAAAATGTTGTCCCTGAAATCAACACTGAGTTTACCAGATAATCCCTGGGACGTGGCTGCCGACGGCACCGACGACATCATAGTGACGATGCCTGGTCGTAAGAAGCTGCAGTGGATCGGCGTGGGCAGCACGCTCCTGGTGGGCCGCACAGTCACCACCGATATGTGGTGCTGGGGCGTGGCTGTCCACGCCGGAGAGATTTACACAAGCGTGTGTAAGAGCTGGTTTTACGGCGGTGGCGACGTCCTGGTGCTAGATTGTCGCGGGGCGGTGATACGGAGGGTTGGGCTGAAATCCGGTGGTGAAGGCATGTTCACATGGCCGTACTACATAACTGTGAACCAGCAAGGCTCTGTGTACGTATCCGACTATGGTCAGAATCGTATAACGTGTTTTACTGCTACTGGGGATGTCATGTACGACGTTAAACATAAAGAGATACGTCATCCACGCGGCATGTCACTCGACGAGAACGACAACCTATTTGTTTGTTGCGTAGGTACCAAAGACATTCGCGTTATCAAGAAGGATGGAAGTTACCACAGCGTGTTTGCGTCGTCCATTAATTCGATGCAATTGGCGAACCCGTACTCTGTATCGTACAGCCGTTGTGACCACACGCTTATTGTCACAATGAGGAACACGCCCAGCTGTGTTGCATTAACCATATTCAAGAATTTTTTCCAAAGTTAAATATGTTTTCCGTAAATGACATCACAAACTTTTTATTAGGGTCTCATCAATTAACGTTGCATAAATCTGGAAATAACATTAATAATATGTCAGTTGCTATAGGTGTGTACTATGTTCAGACTGCGCGGATGCAGAGCTTATATGCGTGTATGCTATTTTCTAATCGAGTTTTAATATGTGTACGTGTATGAGTCTGATCGGGGCTTACACTGTTCATTAATCAGTATGAATCCTGCACTATAGTTATGCGGAGAAAACAACCACACAGTCGTAACAATTAGTTAAATCACGTAAATAATTACAGATGACCGATGTACTCGTTATATATATTCTCAGGATAGCGAACATTTTTGAAGTTAATATTTCTGGCAATATACATGTAGCCTAATGCAAAACAGCTATTGAAACCAGACCAAGCTGCGCATCCGCACATTCTGAACGGGGTTGTGCAAATATAATTGAAGGAGGTTTAGTTTATGTTTGCAGTAAATAATTCGCGATAATTCTGCTTAATTCCCTGGAAATAAAGAACAACACATTTCCATGTATTGACAATTTTATAATGTGTGACACTTTCACCAATATTAGTTGCGATACTCAGTATAATTCCCGTTAATATTGCCGTGAAATCAAGAGAAAACATGCAACGATACAAGTATTTACAACCTATGGAAGGGGATATCCGCCACTACATTGCATGCTGCTTCATGACAATGCAGTCGACCATTGTTACATGTCATCCTGCACTGCGGCGACTCGTTACTGCTTAATGACAACTCCATCGTGCATTATTACATTTCACATTGCATACCTCGATTGGCTATTTCACATTGTTACATGTCATCCTGCATATTGGCTATACAATACTGCTTAATGACAACTCCATCTTGCATTATTACATTGCATATTCCATACCTCGATTGGCTATTTCACATTGTTACATGCCATATTCTGCCTATGTGTCATTCTGCTTACTGCTTGCTGGGATGCGTATATGACTATATGAATTCCGCCGAATGACGCATGCAAGCACGCAGAATGGCCCATGTCAGAATATGAAATGGCCGAATGAGGGATGCCAGCATCGCAGTAGGCCGAATGAAACTTGGCAAAATGTGCAACTCCCTCTGTTGTCATAATGGGAACGCTTCCATTATGACGCCAGGTGGCGCTCCAAAATAAGTACAGTAGACGTTTTTTCTTGTGTTTTTTTTTGTCACTGTGCCACCGCGGACGTAATGTATTTAAAGTGGTAGATCACCGCGGGCATAGCCTATCTGTCCCCCGCGATCACTGTTTCAGGCAGTGGGATCGCGGTGACAGTATCCTCGGTCACTGTGATGCACTGCCCGAACGTTATCACGGTGATTCGCCGTGGTCGTTCACGGGGGATCACCGCGATCGCGTATCTACCTGTATAAATGCATGTACGCGAAGGTACAGTACTTTAGCAAAATAAAATATTTTTGTTTGTATGAGAAACGATGAATTAAGTGGGCGCGTGCGTGTGTATGTGTACGTGTGCATTCGCGCTTTGATGTAGCTAAAGTCGAACATAATGCTATATCACTATTCTATATGTACACGAGTTATGGTGTTAACTGCTTAGACACAATGCCATCAATGTTTGTCAAAGTGCAGGCCCATAGCCAGTGGGGTGGGGGGGGGGGGGGGTGGGGGGGGGGGGGGGGGTCGGAGCGGTCGGATGACCCACTTTGTTAGCCTCGAGGTCCACTTTTTTAGCCTCGATGTCCACTTTTTTTAGACCCCCCTAGATACCTCAGGCCCATTGGGCCCTTCAAAACGACACCACCCACCACCCACCCCCCTTCAAACTGGCTACGGGCCTGGCTACGGGCCTGAATTGTATATATATTTTCTTAACTTGGTTGATTGATTGAATTGCGTATAAAGGTGATTTAATCCATTCTGGCCGCAAAGGAAATAATCCCGTCTTTATCATTTAGCGGCTTACCTGTGACTATTTCGGGAGATTGAACACCATCGGTCTAATTCTTCTTTTTTTTAGCACGAACTATGATTAGCAGGTACTCTTCATTAGTAACTGTACATGTAAATACGGACATAAGTATCCATTGTCAACAGATGAGTAAATGGAAAGTGTGATTATTACCTTATAGAAGTAATTAGAAATCGTATCGGTCCCCGTTATTCGTTAATTTAATGACCGGCCTCCGTTTCGCCCTTCGAACAACTCGTCCCGTCAGCCGCTCAAAAATAATACGATAGCCGACACAGGTTACGACAGGCCCGTACGCAGGTGGGATGGGAGGGGGGGGGGGGGGGTGGGGGGGGGGGGGGGGGGGGGGGTTGCAGTGGCGGATCCAGAATTTGACCAAGGGGGGGGGGGCCAAATGGAACTTGAACGAGGTATGCTCGTTCGTCGACTGAGCGGTGCGAGGGTGTTGGCTAGGGGGGTCCATTGAGGAACCCATTTCCTGCATTCTACTCAATATTTGAGGGTGGGGGGCCGGGGGGGGCGGGGGGGCCCCCCCCCCCTGAATCCGCCACTGGGTTGCGACAGTGACCGCACAGTGATCACAGTGACCGAGGATGCTGTCACCGCGATCCCACTGCCTGAAACAGTGATCGCGGGGGACAGGTAGGCTATGCCCGCGGTGATCGACCACTTTAAATACGTTATGTCCGCGGTGGCACATTGACAAAATACCACAAGAAAAAACGTCTACTGTACTTATTTTGGAGCGCCACCTGGCGTCATAATGGAATCGTTCCCATTATGACAACAGAGGGCGTTGCACATTTTGCCAAGTTTCATTCGGCTTACTGCTTACTGCGATGCTGGTATCCCTCATTCGGCCATTTCATATTCTGACATGGGCCATTCTGCGTGCTTGCATGCGTCATTCGGCTGAATCCATATAGTCATATACGCATCCCAGCAAGCAGTAAGCAGAATGAAACATGGCAGAATATGGCATGTAACAATGTGAAATAGTCAATCGAGGTATGAAATGTAACAATGCAAGATGGAGTTGTCATTAAGCATTATTGTATAGCCAAGATGCAGGATGACATGTAACAATGTGAAATAGTCAATCGAGGTGTGCAATGTGAAATGTAATAATGCACGATGGAGTTGTCATTAAGCAGTAACGAGTAGCCGCATTGCAGGATGACATGTAACAATGGTCGACTGCATTATCATGAAGCAGCATGCAATGTAGTGGAAGATATCCCCTTCCATAACAACCAGCGTAAGTAAATTTGTAAACTAACGTAGTCTGACCAAGATTTATAATTCTCGCGTACTTAAAAAGGGAATTACTTTAATTATTTCTAACCATATCAAATAAAGATGAAATTATATTAAGTATTGCAAGTTACAATTATCTAAAAAATAATCAAATAAGACAAAGTCTATGTTGAAATTACAAATCAGTATGTCAGTTGCTATAGGTGTATACTATGATCACACTGCGCGGATGCAGACCGTATATGCGTGTATGCTGTTTTTTAATCGATTTGTAGAGAGGTACCACTGTAAACCAGGCATATGACTACTTCAAGACACGCCCACGTGGGTGCTTTGTTATCATAAATTGGCAGTATCATCGGAGATAAATGGCAATGAAACCAACCAAAATTAATCACCACTCACTTTTATCTATGTCCGGTTTAGAGGGGTTCCACTGTGTGTAGATGTGTACAGTGTGCCTCTCAAACTATGACACTCCAGCGGTCGTGTAATCGTGTGAAGAACAAATTATGGCGAAAGTCAGTTTGGATCCCGGTGGTGCTACTTACAATTTTATTTTATGTGCTTAGAACATTGGCATTTCTTATGAAATACGACAATACTAGTGTCATATTGGAGCCGAAGACACGTGTATTGGACCAATTCCGTCTAGAAACACAAGTTTCCAACACCCTACATGTGCATGTTAGCACGTTTGACAAGTTGTTAGTCGATAGTAAAACACGTAACAAATCAATGGTGGATCGCAATGGAAGATATGTATACTTCAAGGATGATTTCAAACTATACCGCGGAGACTACCCACGATGGTTCGAAGACGAAACTACTTACTGCGGAAGCGTTTTACCGGGTTTTACCGGGTACGGCAAGAAAGTTGTCGTCCTTCATGGCGTAGAAATACATCCTGAAAAGGCACATGGGAAAGTGGGCGGAGAAAATATTCATGACGTCATTGACCAAGATATTGATAACGAATATATTCGCCTTGAACCAGGTTATTTTACCATGAACTGTTCAGCTTCCATGTCTAACTATTCCAGACACACTACATTTGAAATGTTTGACTTGTTAAATGCTCTAGTTTTCAAACCGGACTCACATCCCGGATCACAAGCGAGTAAAGTTGTTGACATGGTTACCATCGTTACCACACGTAATGAATATGCAAATTTCTACCATATGATGATGGCCTGGTATGACATATTTCTACTAATGATTGTGCTGCATATTGACCCCGATAAAATGAGCGTGATTTGGTTGGATGCTCATCCGAAGTGAAACTTGGACAATACGTGGTTTACATTATACAATACTGTAGCACGCGCAGGGGATATAACCGCGCCAGTGTATGTTGACAAGATGGTCTGGGACGTTATTGGCGCAGACAGTCCGATAAATATACACAAATCTCACACATTACCTTACCACGAGGAGTTCAGACATTACTTCCTGTCGCGACATCACGTCACAGATGATCATATCCGGAATTGCGATAAACTAAATATCGTCATCATCTGGCGGCGTGATCATATTTCACACCCACGGAATCCAAGTGGTTTGACGGCACGGAAGATTTCCAACGAAAACGAGGTTATCCGTGCTGCGAATTATTCTATACCTGGCGCTAACGTGATCGGTGTTCAAATGGATAAACTCAGTATGACGTCACAACTTGACGTCATAGCTAAGGCAGATATCCTAATCGGAACCCACGGTGCTGGTTTATCTCATATTTTATTTCTTCCTGAAAACGCCGGAGTGATTGAGATCGTGCCTAGTTTCGTATCCGCTGCAAATATCCACTTCCGGTCGATGGCGCGATTTCGTCACGTGCCATGCATTCAATGGCGGAATGCAAATACAACTTTGGAGGACGGAACGAAGAGCATATCGATACCTGGAGACATTATACAGCAACTGGTGCTGACTATGTATTCTGCCTTATGTCATGAATAAACTAAAGCTGACTGAATTAATGGAGATTAGTGTAGAACCAGATCACCATGCGCATCGGTGCATGATGATCATGTTGTACACCGTTCGTCATTCACTTGATGAAACAGCCAAGTTGACCATAATTTTGACATGATAGAACAAGGCCCTCATCAGGCTGCAGGAGTGGGCTACGTGTAACAGATTCGGAGCAGATTCTTTTTTTTCCCGTGAAATTTGATTAAATATTGATTTTATTGCGAAAAAGAATTTCATCATGTTAGCTCCCCATAGACATCTTCACTCTCCCCATAGACATCTTTACAGAGTGAAGATGTCTATGGGAATTTAACATGGAGACATGTTTAGAATTTCAGAAATACTGGACCGATTTTTTTCTTTAAAATTGAACGTTTGTTTTCAAGCTATCTAGCCAGGTTTCGGAGTCAACTTCCAAAAGTGTTAGTTTTGTTACTCCTCCCACAGCTCCTCCACCTCCTTTTCCCCCAAATCATGTTTTCGTAATAAAATCAATATTTGACCAAATTTCACGAAATAAAAAGAAGGCCCATAGTTAAATTTTGATAAAATTTAATATTATCAAAACAAATATTGTTTTTGCATTGTTGATATAGCCGTACAATTTGGGTAGGTTTCGTGAAACAGACAGTAGACTAATATTCTCTAGTCAGGTCAAAACAGGCATGCACTTCATTACTGTCTGTTTCCTACAGTCTGTCCATACTTCACAGCTATCTGGATATTGCAAAAATAGTATTTGTTACTTGTTTCAAGAGTATTAATGTTAAGCAAAATAAAATAATTACCTTGAAGTTAGTTTTATTTAGTGAAGTTCTGTCAAATATTGCAAAGAGTGAGGAAAACAGCCGAAACTCTTAAATGTTTTGGGAATTTACTCCGATATATTAACTTAATTATAAACAGAAACTGACATACTGTTTCCATATTATACAACCCCCGTATACATTTACCTCATGCTAAATCTCCGTGCGGAGACGTCAATATTTGACCGAATATCGCGAATTCTTAAATTTTGCTAAACCAGGAATAATTATGACAAAAAAAGACAGTTTTTCAATATTCATATAATATAGCCATATGAAATGGGTAGGTTTTCACGAAACAGACAGTAAATGGCCGGAGCTGGTTACAATGCACGTACACACCCGCCTGCGTTAATCTTGCCCAGATTACATGTACATAGTAAATACATGGTTAGTGCCGTCGAATATAAAATATATTCGGTTGAGCCTTAGACAGCTTTATTGGGGCGAGCTTTAGCGAGCCCCTATAAAGTTGTCGGGGCGAAACCGAATATATTTTATATTCGACGGCACTATTCATGTATTTAATGTATACCGCATACCAAACTTAATCGTTTGAACGTGCGTGACGTCATGTTTTGACGTTATTCCCTCGTCATACGTCACAAATCGAGCGACGTCATTCAAAGCAAAATGGCGGCGTCCACGCTAGGTAGATTCGGTATTGTATCCGATTAAATCTCCGGTTTATTTACGATGATCTTCAATATTGACTGGTTTTAGACTACACAGTTGTCATAATAAGCATTGCAATCATAACTAGAGCAACTTGAGCTGCATCAACGGTTTGAGCCTCAAACATTGATTTCATGTGTAACTAAGCTTTAGCCCAAGGTGTAAACTATCGGTTACAAAAAGAATTTCTGAAGTTTTAGAATGAACAGTCCAACATTATTGTGTTCGCATCATCACACCGATGTGGGGCCGGTTAGCTTAGAGGTAGAGCGATGGACTCGGAGCGAGGGATACCGGGTTCGATCCTCAGCCAAAGTTTTTTAGCTAAAGGACTGAAATATCGACTACAGCAAAAACAATTGAAATCGAATGATAAATAACGAAGCTGACGTCACATCCGTTTGCTCTATTTTGAAAACTTGAAAAAAATACGTTCATCTTTGACATCGAATAGAGCCGTAAGTAGTCAAGATATAGCTCTGAAAATTATCATCTTTCATGCGGCTGACACTCCCCTATCACCCTGGCAAGAAATTATGTTGCTGACAGTACTGTACAAATTGGAAAACGTTTGTAAAGATCACCCGTTATCAGCCGAAATTCGGCAAAATCGTTGAAAAGTATGTACATTTTTCAAATTCAAATGTATATAGATCTTTTATTTGAGCAGATAGCCGAAAACTGTCAGTGAATCTGAGATTGAGAATTTTGTCAGCTTTCTAATGCAAAAAGAATTCTTGAAATCAGTTGGAAAATAAGGAAGTTATAGGAAGTATGACGTCACTTCCGTTTTCGTGGAAAGTAGCATTAAAATATATCTGAAAATCTCTGAGTCTTTCCTCACACTTGATCTGAATCGGTATGCAAAATTTGAAGTCGATCCGACCAGCGGTTTGGTGTAGATAGAGGGAGCCCGTAAGTCAGCGGATGATTATTTTTCGATAGTTATCGCCCTTAAATTGCAGTTTACGCCATTTGTAAATACACCTAATAAAACGGAAATATGCAATATTCCGCCAGTGAAGTTTTCGTTTGTTTTTCACCATAGGCCGGGCACAAAGCGGGAAAGTTTTAGCTAAAGGACTGAAATATCGACCGCAGCAAGAAATTTTGAAATCTATTGATAAATAACGAAGCTGACGTCACATCCGTTTGCTCTATTTTGAAAAATTGAAAAAAAGACGTTCATCTTTGACATCCAATAGAACCGGAAGTAGTCAAGATAGAGCTCTGAAAATTATCATCTTTTATGCGCCTGACACTCCCCTATCACACTGGCAAGAAATTATGTTGCTGACATTACTGTACAAATTGGAAAACGTTTGTAAAGACCACCCGCTATCGGCAAAAATTCGGCAAAATCGTTGAAAAGTATGTACATTTTTCAACTTCAAATGCCTATAGCTCTCTTAGTTCACCAGAGAGCCGAGAACTGTCAGTGAGACCGAGATAGAGAATTTTGTCAGCTTTCCAATGCAAAAAGAATTTTTGAAATCGGTTGGAAAATAAGGAAGTTATAGAAAGTTATAGAAAATATGACGTCACTTCCGGTTTCGTGGAAAGTGGCATTAAGATATTTCTGAAAATCTCTGAGTCTCTGCTCACACTTGATCCGAATCGGCATGCAAATTTTGAAGTCGATCCGACCAGCGGTTTGTGCTGTAGACTGAACGGCTGAATAAAATAAAAAAAACCAAAAAAAACCCAACGAATACAATAGGTTTTCGGCGCATCTGAAAGCCGCCTTAAACCTAATCATTGATAATGGACATATCTGTGTCGTTGGTTACGTCGCATATATACTGTAAAAATGGACAAAATTCAACTGAACAGACAACGATTTCGACGTCACGCACGTTCAAGCAATTAAGTTTAGTATGCGGTATAAATTAAATACATGATTAGTGCTGTCGCATATAAAATATATTCGGTTGAGCCTTAGAGAGCTTTATTGGGGCGAGCTTTAGCGATAAAGCCCCACTAAAGCTGTTTAAGGCTCAACCGAATATATTTTATATTCGACGGCATGTATTTAATCATGTATTTAATTTATACCGCATACTAAACTTAATTGTTGAACGTGCGTAACGTCAACTTTTGACGTCATTCCCTCGCCATACGTCACAGATCTAACGACGTAATTCAAAGCAAAATGGCGGCGTCCACGCTAGGTAGATGGTTATTGTGGGTATAAACGGGAATGGATTTTGATAAGTTAATTTTGCAACCAATCCAACCGTCACTAAATGATTTTCAGACTAGTCCATTTATGAAAAGGGGGTATTTTTGTTTTGAAACATATGAAAATTACTTTAACAAAGTGCAGATCCTGATGAGACGGCTCGTTACGAGCCGGCTCATTTGGATCTGCACTGTTTGCATACATCGCTATATAGCGGGCTTTCGGGTTCTAAAGGTTAATGGCATCAGGGACGTATCCAGGGACAAATTTCTGATACGCACACATATCAAATGGTAGAACATCGGGTGAGCACGGCTCACTCGTCGACCGAGCAAAGTGAGGGAGACTGCTAGGGGGGTCCGGGGGCATGCCCCACCGTAATTGTTTTGAAACTGAGATCTAACGCGTTTTCCTGCATTATTTACGGCACCATTTGTTTGTAATCGACATGTACGTTTGATAAAAAATGCGTTCTGTTCCAGACTCGATAGCAATCCACCCACCCACCCCCCCCCCCCCCCGACCCAAGATTTTATTGCATATTTCGAAAAATAAGCCTTTTATTTGTTTAATTCTTTTATTTTTTCTCGTACGCACGTGCGTACGTGCATATGCCTGGCTACGCCACTGAATGTCATATATTTAGGGGCGAGTGCCGTCCACCCCACCCACACATCTTTCTGAACAAAGAAGACACAATCAATCGATCCAATATAATGGCAGAACACGAGGCAGAAAATCAATACAAGTGCAGGTGCTTGTTGCATTGATTGGCGGACTGTGAAGCCATCGGCAACAATGGGGGATCGTAGCGAGTTATTTCCCTTTGCAAATCTATTTACAGAGATCCGTCCGTTTGGTTTATTTTAGCGTTTATTTCTTACTGAATAACTTACACAAATAAAGACTGCTAACAGGGTAGACCGACAATAATGCAGTTCCTGGTCAGATATGTGGGATGATATCAATCAACACTAGTCGAAAACACTACAATGGCTCCTGTACACAACATAGCATGCGATATTCGCTTTTTACAAGCAATTAGGCCATGTAATATACACGTTGAACCGGATTTCTATAAATAAATTCAAAGGGACATTACTCACTACGATACCTCATTCATGATTGATGTCATACATTTCTTCACATTGCCGACAAACGGCGATACTAATGAGAAAGGCGATGCGATAACGATGGATATGCCATATCTGGCTGAGATCTTTTTATCTCGTACACGCACACAGTCACGAGTGTTGCACACGCGGATAATATAACCCGATAGCTACATTTAAGACGACGCACGAGAGAATAATCCCAATTACGGCTATGGTCATTGTCACCAATCATAAGTTAGAACAAGGTATCATACAGGTGACTGTTTCACTAAACTTCGTACGACTAAAATGTTCGTAAGTGAAACAATATGATGTAAATTTCACATTAACAATGTTTTCTTGTAAACAATTATTGGATTTACATTTATTGAGCATAGGCTGCATATGCAGCCTATGCTCAATAAATGTAAATCCATCATTTGAAATTTGCTGACGATACTAAATTTGCACTGACGAATAATTTAGTCGTACGAAGTTTAGTGAAACGAGCCCCTGGTACAGCCTGATATAATCATTTAGTAATATTTATTTTACTGATAGGGACGCGCGGTGGTATTAGGCTACTTTCATATACAAATGAGGCATGATATTGTTTTAATTATTTGTACTAATTAAATGCGTCACCTTAAAAAATAATATTTTCGACAGAGTATTAAATAATACAGAGAATACAGAGAATAAATAGTCATGTCCGTTAGTATTTTACTGAAACACGGTTATCACCCGTGATATCAGTGTGCAAATTTACGTCGGATATAAAATGCATAATACAGCCAATTAATACGTGGGGTAATGGTGAATGAATGTTTATATTGCCAAAAAATGTCTCAGATGATGTCTCTGATATAAAGAACATTTTGTGCCTACTGAGTGGGCATTTACCTTTAATGTTAGTTTGTTATTGATTATTCATTGGCGAACAGTGTATGCCCTGATCAGACTGCGCGAATGCGCAGGTTGATCTGGGCCGTCACCGGTCGCCATTTCATAACCATTTCAATCCGTTTTCGTATGGCGCAGGATATATTACCACTAGACGGGAAGTGGATACACCGCCGTGTCTGTGCGACATTTAGGGGCGTATTCCTTTCGCATATTCCCGGCGTCTTTAATCGCTGCTCCGGAATTTGTATATGTATATCTTTATTATAATGGCAATAAGTCCTAGATAGTCGTTATGTTGCCGTTCGCCTCACTCACAGAAAATTACATTTCAACAAGTCGCACCACTTCATTTGATCAAGTTATAAACAGAATATGTCTATGGGGTTTAACAACGGGAAATTGTTTTTCGCAATAAAATCAATATTTATTACGTAACGAATTTTGATGAAATATGGCGCATCAAACGTGTCTTGTTAACTTCTGTCGTTTTTGTGAAGAATCGATTTTCCGTGTCTACCGTATCAAAATCAACATAAGTCTGTGCCGAACTCCATGCACCATCAAATGCAGCTCTTGAAGACGCGTTTGCTGCGCCATATTTCACCAAAATCCGTTGCATATTAAGGAAAATATAAAATAATACTTACTTTGGAGAGGGCGACTTTGCTGTTATTGTAACCACGTGATCATGCACATTGACTATACAAATCTACAATTAAACTACTCTTTTTAATTTCCTATTTCATCACATTCTATGCATTGCTCAGACCGAGCAACTTTATAGCTGACAGCCACACAGTAAAGTATAGTGAAATCTCACTATACCGAACACAATCGGGGTACCGAGGGAGTTCGATATT
>CM055277.1:53441622-53523075 GCA_029237695.1 Conchocele bisecta
GCAAGAGTTACAGTTCGCAACTACATCCCCAGACACACATTGTGGCCAACTATTAATTAAAACTCGGTGGAGCGGTTCATAAGCTATTGAAAAATGAAAGTTGTTACTAACTTACGCACGTACTGCATAACGCTATATCCCCTATTGCCTATCGACGATGGGAGAGCAAAGCGAATCAAGCGTAAACTATGGCTAAGAGTTATGCCAATTAATTTCTGGAGGCGGGCCGTACTGACTGGTACGGAGCCCAGCAATTGTTGATTAGTGGGAATGAATTGTTAATTCATGGGAACGAATTGTTATATCGTGGGAACGAATTGTTAAATTGAGGGAACGAAATGTCATTTCGTGGGGACGAATTGCTATATTCGAGGGAACGAATTGTTATATCGTGGGAACGAATTGTTAAATTGAGGGAACTAATTGTTATTTCGTGGGAACGAATTAATAAAAAAAACATGTCCCCTGCGGGGCTCCGTAGACTTCGACTGTCTCGCGATTCAGTGACTGTGTCCGAGAAATTTACTGGTTGTGTTAAATGCTGAACGATGGTTTACTGTAATTATATTTAAAGTAACATAATAGCCAACTGTCGCGGGAATTACTGTCTGTTTCACGAAAGCTGCCCAAATTTTACGGCTATATAAACAATTCAAAAACAAGATTTCTTTTCATAATATTAAATTAAAGGAAAAAATAAGAATGAGCCTTCTTTTTATTTCGTGAAATTTGGTCAAATATTGATTTCATTGCGAAAACAAAATTTCCCCATGTTAAATCCCCATAGACATCTTCACGGAGTGAAGATGTCTATGGGGATTTAACATTGGGGAAATTTTTTTGAATTTTAGAAATACTGGACCGATTTTTAAAATTTCACTTTTGTTTTCTTAGTTAGATCATATCCAAGCTATCTAGCTAGGTTTCGGAGTCAAATTCCAATTTTTTTCGTTTTTTGACTAATCCCACACTCCTTTAACTCTTTTTCCCCCATGTTAAATTCCCATAGAGAAATCAATTTTTCGTAATAAAACCAATATTTGACCGAATTTCACGAAATAAAAAGAAGGCTCATTCTTAAATTTTCCTTTAATTTAATATTATCGAAAATAATATTGTTTTTGAATTGTCTATATAGCCGTAAAATTTGGGCAGCTTTCGTGAAACAGACAGTAGTCAGCTACAGGCGAGGATAATACATGTCCAACATTCTGCACATACTTTATATTGCATAGGAAAACGCTCCACCCAACCCGGGGAATGAGAGGGAAAGTTAATTCAGAGAGGAGGGAATTAGACCGTCATTTTATTATCCCATCGCGTAGCGATACAAAGGATGTAAAGATTGTCTGTCCGTATGTCCGTCAATTTTTATATTCTTCTATAACGTCTTTACCCTATGGCCGACTGGCTTGAAGCTTCATATGCATGCTTATCATCATCCATTTTATTTTCATTTCCCACCCCACACATGCTCTCCCGTGCCCAATGTCAAGGTTTAAATAACATGGAAATTTTCCGTACAAGTCACTGACTTGAATCTTCATGCATGTTTGTCATCATCCATATTTTCATTCAGTAGATGCAATCGCGTTCCTCTATTTTGATATAGCTTGTTTGCCCGGGGGTGTCCCGTCGGTTCCCACCAACCACCTGGTCCAAGGTGCATGATCACGTGGTTACAACAACAACAACGTCGCCCACTCCAAAGTAAGTATTATTTGATATTTTCCTTAATATGCAACGGATTTTGATGAAATATGGCGCAGCAAACGCGTCTTCGTGAGCTGCATTTGGTGGTCTAGTGAGTTTGGCACAGACTTATGTCGTTTTTGCGAAAATACAGAGACCACCAAATGCAGCTTAACAAGACACGTTCGTTTGATGCGCCATCTTTCATCAAAATCCATTACGTAATAAGGACACTATAAAATAATACGTATACTTTGAATCGGTACTTGTTGTTGTTGTTAGTACCACGTGATCATACACTTGTGGTTGGGGGAAGGCATGGATACACGTAGGTGAATAAACATCTCCGTATGTATGTGTGCGGCAAATATCAGTATTGTGTTATTTCCATATTTCCCAGATTATGAGTGCCAATTTGATCTACATCGTAGTGACGCAAGACAGTTCAGTTTCAAGTGAACCGTATATATATATCGTCCAGTTTTGAGAACCACTTTTGAAAGCGTCGTTAAAATATGCTTCCGACCATAACTGTACGTCGGTCGATATTGATATAAATACTAAGTATGCTATATCTTCTGGAAATGCACTAATCTCTATAGGCCAATCCGTCATCTATACATGTCAATCAATTTTAAGCAATTTTATGAAGAAATGTAGTGACATATTTTTTTACGAACTATGCAACGTTAACTTATGATAAATCGATGAGAGGAGCTGATTAATTTAAATCCGCATGTGTACAGTACTGAAAGTTCCCAGGTTTGAACATTTACGGAAAATATTTCCGTAATTTTCACCAGGCATCTGACAAGTTACGGTATATCTTCCATCGACGTCAAAAAGTAAAAAATGTCAAAATGACGCGGCTCATAGTATCGTACCAATACGACCGTATATTGCTCTCTCTCACTCTCTCTCTCTATCGCTCTTTCTCTCTCTCTCTCTTTCTCTCTCTCTCTCTCTCTCTCTCTCTCCTCTCTCTCTCTCTCGTTTCATATTACTATACCAATATATTGTTGTCTTTCAGTGCAGCACCATCGCCAGAGATACCAATCGCCTGAACTGCTGATTTGGCTGTATAGTTGAAATACAGTGGAACCCCTCTAAACCGGACACTCGGGAAAATATAGATGTCTACCTTAGATGTGTTTCGCTGTTATGCATCTCCGATTACAATAGCTTTTCATGATTGCAAAACACTAGAATGCGTCATGAAGTGCTCACATGTCTGATTTACAGTGGAACATTTCCAAACCAGACACCCTGGGGACCTCCCAGGGTGTCCGGTTTGGAGAGGTTCCACTGTAGTGGAACCTCTCTGAACCGGACACCCTGGGAGGTCCCCAGGGTGTCCGGTTTAGAGAGGTACCACTGTAAGCCAACATATGCATACTTCAAGACACGCGTGGGTGCTTTGCGGTCACAAACTGGCAGTGTCATCGGAGATAAATGGCAATGAAACCTACCAAAATAAAGAACCACTCACTTGTCTCTGTGTCCGGTTTAGAGGGGTTCCACTGTGTGTAGATGTGTACAGTGTACCTATAAAACTATGACAATCCAGCGGTCGTGTAATCGTGTGAAGAACAAATTATGGCGAAAGTCAGTTTGGATCCCGGTGTTGCTAGTTGCTATTTTATTTTATGTGTTCAGAACATTGGCGTTTCTTATGAAATACGACAATACTAGTGTCATATTGGAGCCGAAGACACGTGTATTGGACCAATTACGTCTAGAAACACAAGTTTCCAACACCCTACATGTGCATGTTAACAGGTTTGACAAGTTGTTACTCGATAGTAAAACACGTAACAAATCAATGGTGGATCGCAATGGAAGATATGTATACTTCAAGGATGATTTCAAACTATACCGCGGAGACTACCCACGATGGTTCGAAGACGAAACTATTTACTGCGGAAGCCGTTTTACCGGGTACGGCAAGAAAGTGGTCGTCCTTCATGGCGTAGAAATACATCCTGAAAAGGCACATGGGAAGGTGGGCGGAGAAAATATTCATGACGTCATTGACCAAGACATTGATAAAGAATATATTCACCTTGAACCAGGTTATTTTACCATGAACTGTTCAGCTTCCATGTCTAACTATTCCAGACACACGACATTTGAAATGTTTGACTTGTTAAATGCTCTAGTTTTCAAACCGGACTCACATCCCGGATCACAAGCGAGTAAAGTTGTTGACATGGTTACCATCGTTACCACACGTGATGAATATGCAAATTTCTACCATATGATGATGGCCTGGTATGACATATTTCTACTAATGATTATGCGGCATATTGACCCCGATAAAATGAGCGTGATTTGGCTGGATGCTCATCCGAAGTCAAACTTGGACGTTACATGGTTTACATTATACAAAAATGTAGCACGCGAAGGGGAGATAACCGAGCCAGTGTATGTTGACAAGATGGTCTGGGACGTTATTGGCGCAGACAGTCCGATAAATAAACACAAATCTCACACATTACCTTACCACGAGGAGTTCAGACATTACTTCCTGTCGCGACATGACGTCACAGATGATCATATCCGGAATTGCGATAAACTAAATATCGTCATCATCTGGCGGTGTGATCATATTTCACACCCGCGGAATCCAAGTGGTTTGACGGCACGGAAGATTTCCAACGAAGACGAGGTTATCCGTGCTGCGAATTATTCTATATCTGGCGCTAACGTGATCGGTGTTCAACTGGATAAACTGAATATGACGTCACAACTTGACGTCATAGCTAAGGCAGATATTCTAATCGGAACCCACGGTGCCGGTTTATCTCATATTTTATTTCTTCCTGAAAGCGCCGGAGTGATTGAGATCGTGCCTAGTTTCGTATCCGCTGCAAATATCCACTTCCGGTCGATGGCGCGATTTCGTCACGTGCCATACATTCAATGGCGGAATGCAAATACAACTTTGGAGGACGGAACGAAGAGCATATCGATACCTGGAGACATTATACAGCAACTGATGCTGACTATGTATTCTGCCTTATGTCATGAATAAACTAAAGCTGACGTAATGGAGATTAGAGTAGAACCAGATCATCATGCGCATCGGCGCATGATGGTCATGTTCTACACCGTTCGCCATTCACTTGATGAAACAGCCAACATAACTCTGACAAACATGATAGAACAAGGCCCTTATCCGGCTACAGGAGTGGGCTACGTGTAGCAGATTTGGAGATAGGTTGGTTAAATATTGATTTTATTGCGAAAAAACAATTTCACCATGGGGATTTAACGTGGAGATAACCGAGCCAGTGTATGTTGACAAGATGGTCTGGGGCGTTATTGGCGCAGACAGTCCGATATATACATACAAATCCCACACATTACCTCACCACGAGGAGATTAGACATTACTTCCTGTCGCGACATGACGTCACAGATGATCATATCCGGAATTGCGATAAACTAAATATCGTCATCATCTGGCGGCGTGATCATATTTCACACCAGCGGAATCCAAGTGGTTTGACGGCACGGAAGATTTCCAACGAAGACGATGTTATCCGTGCTGGATACGCTTTTTAACAAGCAATTAGGCCAAACATATACACGTTGGACTGGATTTCTATAAATAAATTCAAAGGGACTTAGCTCACTACGATACCTCATTGATGTCATACATTTCTTCACATTGCCGACAAACGGCGATAGTAATGGGAAAGGTGATACGATAAGGATGGATATGCCATATCTGGCTGAATTGCTTTATCTCGTGTACACAGTCACGCGGATTATATAACCCGATAGCTATGTATTAGACGACGCATGAGAGAATGGTCAAGTACGGCTAAGATCGTTGTCACCCATTATAAGTTAGAACAAGGTAGCATATTGATGCATATTGGTGCAGTCTGATATAATCATTTAGTAATATTTATTTTCATAATAGTGACGCGCGGTGGTATCAGGCTATTTTCATATGCAAACAAGGCATGATATTTTTTAATTATTTATACTAATTAAATGCGTCACCTAAACAAATAATATTGTTGACAGATTATAAAGTATGATCATTTCACATCAAAACAATAAATGTCTGTTAGTATTTCACTGAAACACGGTTATCGCCCCTGATATCAATGTGAAAATGTAGGTCTGATATAATAATGCCAATTAATAAGTGGGGTAATGTTGAATGAATGTTTATTTTGCCATAAAATGTCTCAGATGATGTCTCTGATATAAAGAACATTTTGTGCCTACTGAGTGGGCATGTACCTTTAATGTCAGTGTGTTATTGGCAATATGGATTAGTCATTGGCGAACAGTGTATGTCCTGATCAGACTGCGCGAATGCGCAGGCTGATCTGGGCCTGCACCGGTCGACATTTCATTTCATTTCAACCCGTTTTCGTATGGTGCAGAATATAGATACCACTTGATGGTACGCCGCCGTGTCTGTGCGACATTTAGGGGTGTATTCCTTTCGCATATTCTCGGCGACTTTAATCGCTGCTCCGGAATTTGTATAATGTATTTCTTTATTATAATGGCGATACGTCCTAGATAGTCGTGATGTTGCCGTCCACCTCACGTACTGAAAATTACATATCAACAAGACGCACCACTTCATTTGATCAAGTTATAAACAGTCTACATTATATTCAAGTGTATACAATCAGAATCAGTAATAAGCAGGGGAGATAATTTGGTAATGTAATTTCGATATACAGGCACCAATAAGTAACACTTGTGTAATTGTTTTAAAGTATTTATACTAAACTTCAATTTGAAAGAACTATCCATTATAAAGACTAGTTTAATTAATTTAACTAAAAAATAAATTACTAATCATCAATTGCATTTCAACTTGCTTCAGGCAAAACAATACAAGTCTTTAATTAAATTAGTTTTTACCAATATGTTCTTCCAATGTCGGCGCGGTGCATTTGATTTGAAAACTACTCTGTAACCGATGAAGTCGTTTAGTAATACATAATTTAATTGTAGATTTCTATCTGAGTTCAGAACACACATTTACCTCTAAATCGCCTGAAATTATAGGGGTGAATTAAACAAATGTTCTATAGTCCTAGCATAGCTACCATTATAAACCCTAGTTATTCTGTAAGCGGTGGTTGCTAATTAAATGTATCAACTAATTCAATTAATTCAACTGGTGTCTGGAACTGAAACCTATTTTCCTAGGTGGCACAGTGTTAACAGCGAAAACAAACGTTATGTTTCACACACTGTGCGTCGCGTATAGTAATAAAGTTAAAGTAATAAAGTTAAAGCATTCTCAAATCGTGTCCCCTGTTTAGCTGCGTTTAAGATAGTATATTATCACGTCAACACAGTGCGTATGTGCCGTGAAACACGGTGCCGTTAAACATGTTTGATATCCTGTCAATACGACCTAATCACTGCGTATGAATATGTGCTGTTGCTGGGGTTATTGTTTTGCATTTTAAAGCGAGTTTTAGGTGTTGACGGGATAAATAGAATAGTAGGTTAGTGCCGTGAATGGGAAAAATATCTGGCGCGGCACGGAAACGGGATGTGATTGGCAGAGTCTCTCCCATCCTGTTTCCTAAGCCTTGCCAGATATTTTTTCCCATTCACGGCACTAACTTACTATTCTCTATATACGCCACTGGTGGTAGTTAAGTGACTCAGATGATATCTCAGATATCCAATACGTGGTTTATCACATTCCCAAAAACATGCGTTATATTCTACTGTCTGTTTCACGAAACCTGCCCAAATGTACGGCCATATAAACAATGCAAATACAATTTTTTTTTTGATGATATTAATTTTTTTCAAAATTTAGGAATGAATCTTCTTTTTATTTCGCGAAATTTGGTCAAATATTGAATTTATTAAGAAAATATTATTTGATTATGGGAATTTAAAATGGGGGAAAAGGAGATGGAGGAGCTGTGGGAAGAGTAAAAAAAGCGATCTAACAAAGGAAACAAAAGTTAAATTTTGAAAATCGGTCCAATATTTCTGAAATTCTTAAAATGTTCCCATGTTAAATCCCCATACATCTTCACTCTGTGAATATGTCTATGGGGATTTAACAAGGGGAAATTGTTTTTCGCAATAAAATCAATATTTGACAAAATTTCACGATATAAAAAAAGGCTCATTCTTGAATTTTGCTTTAATTTAACATTATCCAAAAAATATTGTTCTTGCATTGTTTATATAGCCGTAACATTTGGGCAGGTTTCGTGAAACAGACAGTAGTATATTCTATCAGAAACTTTGATAAGTAGGGGAGATAATTTGATTTGACATAATTTGATATTGTCGATATCCTTTTGTAAGAAAACTATGAAATGTCTTATTTGTTGTTGTGAAATGATGATATTGTACCAAATTTAGAAAGAAATTCCCATCATACAGTACATGCTAATGTAATTAATTTACAGTGAAACCTCTCTAAACCGGTCACCATATGAGGTCCCCATGGTTTCCAGCTGAGAGATGTTTCACTGTAAATCAGACATTTGATGATTCTTAGCCATAGTTCTGTGATATGCGATCACCAACAGACATTATCACCGGAGATAAATGACCAAGAAATTAATCAAAAATAAGATCACAGGTGTTTTCTTGGTGTCCGGTTTACAGAGTTTCCACTGTATATAAAATAAGTTTGTAACAAACGATTGAAAAAACATGTTTATAACATTGAAGAATAACTGGCATTGTTACGCTAGTTAGTTATTTGTAAACATATTTTACCAGCACTCAGTTGTTTACAGGCGACTTATATGTACAATTATGATCATAAATACTATCAATGTGTATGATCATGTGGTACTAACAACAACAACAAGTACTGAAACTTCCAGAATCCATCTGATTCAAAGGACGTATTGTTTTATATTGTCCTTATTACGTAACGGATTTTGATGAAATGTGGCGCATCAAACGTGTCTTGTTATGCTGCATTTCTGTATTTTCGCCCAAACTTATGTCGTTTTTGTGAGGAATCGATTTTCGTGTCTACAGACACGGAAATCGATTCTTCGCAAAAACGACGTAAGTGTGTGCCGAACTCCATGGACCACAAAATGCAGCCCTTGAAGACGCGTTTGCTGCGCCTTATGTCATCAAAATCCGTTGCATATTAAGGACAATATCAAATAATACTTACTTTGGAGAGGGCGACTTTGTTGTTGTTGTAACCACGTGACAGCTGGTGATTGATTGACTGCAGTGGAATCTCGCTATCCAGAACACACTGTGCGGTACTCAGGGTGTTCGGTATAGAGATATTTCACTGTATATCTGCTTTCTGTGTCAGCCATTACGTTGAAATTCGGAGTACTCGGAGTATTCTAGACCTCGAATGGAATACAGTCAAACCTGTGTATAAAGGCCAGCCATGGGAAGTGAAAAATCTGGCCTTTGTTCACAGGTGGTCTTTATTCACAGGGTCATTTATATAGTAATTGCGTCATTGGGACAAGAAAATTGTGGCCTTTACAGCCAGGTGATTGCTATTCGGAGGTGGTCTTTAGTACAGGTTCGACTGTACATCACTGCTCGCCGAAAGATTACAAACATAATTGTTTTACTACGGGCTGTACTAAGCGCCTCCTCATTTGTATCTCTAAGGAATTAGCTATCAGCTTAAATACTAGTATTTATGGTACTATTGGAGCATTTAGTGTAAAGTTTAAGCATTCAACATGGCATATGTCGGGGCTCAAAGGTAGCTAGCTGATCACACATCAGAGAAAGTTCTGTGTAACCCGTGTGAACACGCCGGACTGACTAAGTTAGCGACCATGTTTTGTAAACAATGTGAGGAGTACATGTGCACGCCATGCGCCACAATACACGGACGTCTTAAAGTTGCGCGAGATCATATACTGGATTCAATTCCCGGTCTGCCATCTGATGGACAGGTTGATGCACGAAAGTCTTTTCAATCTTACTGTGCCGACCACAAGGATAAATTGATGGAATTCTTTTGTGAGGAACACGATGCAATCTTCTGTGATTCATGCAAGTTGACGAAGCACCGGAAGTGCGAAGTGGCGTCTGTACATGACATGGCAAAGGCGACTACATGCGGACAACAACTCGCTGTCGCCCTGGACGCCATGGTCGATCTGAAAGCGAGAATTGAAAGTATAAAGACGGAGAGGGAAAACGGTATTGACGCATTGAAGCGCATGGAAACATCGTGTGTTGCAGAAATCAAAGCCTTTAAGGCTACGTTAATCGAAATGGTGGAACGTCTAGAAAGGGAAATTCTGGCCGATGTTAACAAAGTCATCGAGACAGAGCTGGGCTTGCTGCGGGGACACGTTGGTACGTGTGATGTCCTGCTACGTCAGGTAAACATTGACGTTAACGACGCTAACGAGGCGAAATCAGCCGCTGACGGTTTGTCAAGTGTTCTGGTTGCCAACAAATTACGCGGTACGCGGCCTAGCTTGTCCTTGTCTATCGCCGATATAGAAACAGAATCGTACCGGGCCGACATTAAATACATTCCGTCGCCGTCTTTGGTCGATATCCTGACTCGTGTCGACAGGTTAGGAGAATTGCAAGTCACTCCACCAACGTCAATATCGCATTCAATATGTCCCGTGTCTATACCGACGAACGATATGCACATTGATTATGTAATGAAGATAGACGTTCCATCTAAACACAAAACCGGGTCAACGATCCTGCCCGATGGACAGGCTATATTAGTTGACAATTCAAATAAGCAGGTGATTCTCCTCGACAAAACGTTGTCCCTGAAATCAACACTGAGTTTACCAGATAATCCCTGGGACGTGGCCGCCGACGGCACCGACGACATCATAGTGACGATGCCGGGTAGTAAGAAGCTGCAGTGGATCGGCGTGGGCAGCACGCTCCTGGCGGGCCGCACAGTCACCACCGATATGTGGTGCTGGGGCGTGGCTGTCCACGCCGGGGAGATTTACACCAGCGTGTGTAAGAGCTGGTTTTACGGCGGTGGCGACGTCCTGGTACTAGATTGTCGCGGGGCGGTGATACGGAGGGTTGGGCTGAAAGCCGGTGATAAAGGCATATTCACATGGCCGTACTACATAACTGTGAACCAGCAAGGCTCTGTGTACGTATCCGACTGTGGTCAGAATCGTATAACGTGTTTTACTGCTACTGGGGATGTCATGTACGACGTTAAACATAAAGAGATACATCATCCACGCGGCATGTCACTCGACGAGAACGACAACCTATTTGTGTGTTGCGAAGGTACCAATGACATTCGCGTCATCAAGAAGGATGGAAGTTACCACAGCGTGTTTGCGTCGTCCACTGATGGTTTGCAATTGGTGAACCTGTACTCTGTATCGTACAGCCGTTGTGACCAGACGCTTATTCTCACAATGAAGAACACGCCCAGCTGTGTTGCATACACCATATTCAACATTCGCGGCAACCTTACCTCGACAAAATCCATAGTGACCAAATGGTCAATTTCACCTGACCCATACGTGTTGGTTAGTCCGCAATTTCCGTGATATTGGCTTTTTCCGTCATCTCTCGGAAATCTACATGTGTCACGTGATGTATGCAATTTTATCGATATGTAAATCGATAATCCATGTACATGTAGTGTGACGAGTCCACCATTCACCTCTGTGATATCCGAATTAACTTGTCAGGTTAACATGTATCTCACTTCCCGAACATATTTATTTTATTAAAAATTACATTTATGACCACGTGAAAATGATTTCCAAAGTTAAATATATTTTCCGTAAATGACATCACAAACTTTTTATTAGGGTCTCATAAATTAACGTTGCATAAATCTGGTAATAAAACAGAGCAATATAGGACAGTTCGGCATTAACATCCTTATGAACTTGAATTGCACTATTATCAATGGAATTACAAAGTTATTCACACAAATAACATTAATAATATGTCAGTTGCTATAGGTGTATACTATGATCAGACTGCGCGGATGCAGAGCTTATATGCGTGTATGCTATTTTCTAATCGAGTTTTAATATGTGTACGTGTATGAGTCTGATCGGGGCTTACACTGTTCATTAATCAGTATGAAGCCTGCACTATAGTTATGCGGAGAAAACAACCACACAGTCGTAACAATTAGTTAAATCACGTAAATAATTACAGATGACCGATGTACTCGTTATATATATTCTCAGGATAGCGAACTTTTTTGATGTTAATATTTCTGGCAATATACATGTAGCCTAATGCAAAACAGCTATTGAAACCAGTGTATACCCAGACCAAACTGCGCATCCGCACATTCTGAACGGGGTCTACCCTGGTTGTGGAAATATAATTCAAGGAGGTTTAGTGTAGTTTGCAGTAAATAATTCGCGATAATTCTGCTTAATTCACTGGAAATAAAAACAACACATTTCCATTTATTGACAATTTTATAATGTGTGACACTTTCACCAATATTAGTTTCGATAATCGGTATAATTCCCGTTAATATTGCCGTGAAATCAAGAGAAAACATGCAACGATACAAGTATTTACAACCAGCGTAAGTAAATTTGTAAACTAACGTAGTCTGACCAAGATTTATAATTCTCGCGTACTTAAAAAGGGAATTACGTTAATTATTTCTAACCATATCAAATAAAGATGAAATTATATTAAGCATTGCAAGTTGCAATTACCTCAAAAATAATCAAATAAGACAAAGTCTATGCTGAAATTACAAATCAGTATTCAGTTGCTATAGGTGTATACTATGATCAGATCAGACTGCGCGGATGCAGACCGTATATGCGTGTATGCTGTTTTCTAATCGATTTGTAGAGTACCACTGTAAACCAGGCATATGACTACTTCAAGACACGCCCACGTGGGTGCTTTGTTATCATAAATTGGCAGTATCATCGGAGATAAATGGCAATGAAACCAAACAAAATTAAGAACCACTCATTTTTTTATCTATGTCCGGTTTAGAGGGGTCCCACTGTGTGTAGATGTGTACAGTGTGCCTCTCAAACTATGACACTCCAGCGGTCGTGCAATCATGTGAAGAACAAATTATGGCGAAAGTTAGTTTGGATCCCGGTGGTGCTACTTGCAATTTTATTTTATGTGTTTAGAACTTTGGCATTTCTTATGAAATACGACAATACTAGTGTCATATTTGGAGCCGAAGACACGTGTATTGGACCAATTCCGTCTAGAAACACAAGATTCCAACACCCTACATGTGCATGTTAACAGGTTTGACAAGTTGTTACTCGATAGTAAAACACGTAACAAATCAATGGTGGATCGCAATGGAAGATATGTATACTTCAAGGATGATTTCAAACTATACCGTGGAGACTACCCACGATGGTGCGAAGACGAAATTATTTACTGCGGAAGCCGTTTTACCGGGTACGGCAAGACAGTTGTCGTCCTTCATGGCGTAGAAATACATCCTGAAAAGTCACATGGGAAAGTGGGCGGAGAAAATATTCATGACGTCATTGACCAAGATATTGATAAAAAATATATTCGCCTTGAACCAGGTTATTTTACCATGAACTGTTCAGCTTCCATGTCTAACTATTCCAGACACACGACATTTGAAATGTTTGACTTGTTAAATGCTCTAGTTTTCGAACCGGACTCACATCCCGGATCACAAGCGAGTAAAGATGTTGACATGGTTACCATCGTTACCACACGTAATGAATATGCAAATTTCTACCATATGATGATGGCCTGGTATGACATATTTCTACTAATGATTGTGTTGCATATTGACCCTGATACAATGAGCGTGATTTGGTTGGATGCTCATCCGAAGTCAAACTTGGACAATACGTGGTTTACATTATACAATACTGTAGCACGCGCAGGGGATATAACCGAGCCAGTGTATGTTGACAAGATGGTCTGGAACGTTATTGGCGCAGACAGTCCGATAAATATACAGAAATCTCACACATTACCTTACCACGAGGAGTTCAGACATTACTTCCTGTCGCGACATGACGTCACAGATGATCATATCCGGAATTGCTATCAACTAAATATCGTCATCATCTGGCGGCGTGATCATCATACTTCACACCCACGGAATCCAAGTGGTTTGACGGCACGGAAGATTTCCAACGAAAACGAGGTTATCCGTGCTGCGAATTATTCTATACCTGGCGCTAACGTGATCGGTGTTCAAATGGATAAACTCAGTATGACGTCACAACTTGACGTCATAGCTAAGGCAGATATCCTAATCGGAACCCACGGTGCTGGTTTATCTCATATTTTATTTCTTCCTGAAAGCGCCGGAGTGATTGAGATCGTGCCTAGTTTCGTATCCGCTGCAAATATCCACTTCCGGTTGATGGCGCGATTTCGTCACGTGCCATACATTCAATGGCGGAATGCAAATACAACTTTGGAGGACGGAACGAAGAGCATATCGATACCTGGAGACATTATACAGCAGCTGATGCTGACTATGTATTCTGCCTTATGTCATGAATAAACTAAAGCTGACTGAATTAATGGAGATTAGTGTAGAACCAGATCATCATGCGCATCGGCATGATGATCATGTTCTACACCGTTCGTCATTCACTTGATGAAACAGCCAACATAATTCTGACAAACATGATAGAACAAGGCCCTCATCAGGCTGCAGGAGTGGGCTACGTGTAGCAGATTCGGAGCAGATTCTTTTTCTTTTTCGTGAAATTTGGTTAAATATTGATTTCATTGCGAAAAAGAAATTTCATCATGTTAGCTCCCCATATACATCTTCACTCTCCCCATATACATCTTCACTCTCCCCATAGACTAGACATCTTTACAGAGTGAAGATGTCTATGGGGATTCAACATGGAGACATTTTTAGATTTTCAGAAATACTGGATCGATTTTTTTCTTTAAAATTGAACGTTTGTTTCTTAGTTAGATCATTTCCAAGCTATCTAGCCAGGTTTCGGAGTCAACTTCCAAAGTGTTAGTTTTTTTACTCCTCCCACAGCTCCTCCACCTCCTTTTCCCCCATGTTAGATTCCCATAGGGACAAATCAGGTTTTCGTAATAAAATCAATATTTGACCAAACTTCACGAAAAAAAAAGAAGGCCCATAGTTAAATTTTGATAAAATTTAATATTATCAAAAAAAATATTGTTTTTGCATTGTTGATATAGCCGTACAATTTGGGCAGGTTTCGTGAAACAGACAGTAGACTAATATTCTCTAGTCAGGTCAAAATAGTGCATGCACTTCATTACTGTCTGTTTCCTGCAGTCTGTCCATACTTCACAGCTATCTGGACATGGAAAACATGGTACTTGTTTCAAGAGTATTAATGTTAAGCAAAATAAAATAATTACCTTGAAGTTAGTTTTATTTAGTGAAGTTCGGTCAAATATTGACTTAAAGGTACATGCCCACGCAGTAGGTTATAATATAGTAATACAGATACTTTTGTATATTCTGTACGTATGACATTTTCTGGCAAAGTAGACATTCATTCACCGTTACCCCACGTATTGATTAGCATTATTATACATTTTATATCAATCGAAAATTTCCACACTGTTATCAGGGGCGATAACCGTGTTTCCATAACATGTTAACGGACATTACTATTTATTCTCTGTATTAATTTTCGATGTGCAATGATCATTCTTTATAATCTGTCGAAAATATAATTTTTTCAGGTGACACATTTCATTAGTATAAATAAGTAAAAAATATCATGCCTCATTTGCATATGCACAGTTTTTCAATGTTCATATAATATAGCCATATGAAATGGGTAGGTTTTCACGAAACAGACAGTAAATGGCCGGAGCTGGTTACAATGCACGTACACACATGCCTGCGTTAATCTTGCCCAGATTACATGTACATAGTAAATACATGGTTAGTGCCGTCGAATATAAAATATATTCGGTTGAGCCTTAGACAGCCCTATAAAGTTGTCGGGGCGAAACCGAATATATTTTATATTCGACGGCACTATTCATGCATTTAATGTATACCGCATACCAAACTTAATCGTTTGAACGTGCGTGACGTCATGTTTTGACGTCATTCCTTCGTCATACGTCACAAATCTAGCGACGTCATTCAAAGCAAAATGGCGGCGTCCACGCTAGGTAGATTCGGTATTGTAGCCGATTAAATCTCCGATTTGTTTACGATGAGCTTCAATATTGACTGGTTTTAGACTACACAGTTGTCATAATAAGAATTGCAATCATAATCATTGATAATGGACATATCCGGGTCGTACGGGGCGCCATGCAGGACAGGTTAATTATGTGTACAAAATTGAGTTTTGTAACACTAAAAATCACAAAATTCAATTCTGTGTCACAAAATTCAATTCTGTCAATTCTGTGTCACAAAATTCAATTCTGTGTCACAAAATTCAATTCTGCATACGTTTCGTATACACAAATCATTTTTGTTATAAAGGATTCAATTTTGTAAGACAGAATTGAGTTTTGTTTTGTGAAGAAAATTCAGTTTTGTGGGACAGAATTCATTTTTGTCCACACAAATTAGTTTGCGTAGGATAGTCTATGTCATCTCTACGTTGATTGGTTCAGATCGGTCTTAGTCCATTTTACTAGATGGTGGAGTACACTTGCAGGTTTAAATATTTCAATGCGAAAATATAACCCAATATATCAATATTATACTTCTTTATGGACAGTTATTTTGGTTATATTATGATTACAAATGAGTGGTCAGTCACACCATATAAGCATATATACTTTGAAGGAGAAATAAGAAAAATATTCAGAATTTTCCCTCAATTATGTAAACAGGGTCAAACATAAAGTAGCCGGGACATAGCTAGACCTGAGAGCATGCTCATATATAGAGAAATCCAGGCTAGTGTATTTTGATATCAAGTTTATCAGGCAAGGCTAGGAAACGCGTAGGAATTCCGAGGCTTGCCGAGGAATTCCTACCGTTTCCGAGCCGAGCCTGATAAACTTGATATTAAAATACACTAGCCTGGTATTCTATTTATCAGGTAACGTTTTATGCTCGATTATTGCATTATTTACAGCATACACCATCTTAGTATCCATGGTATCTACACAAATACTACAAATGGTTTCCTCAAATGGCCCAATACACACATTCTGTTTATAAACACAGACAGCAGTCAGAACACAGGTCACAGCGCGTGTATTATTGATTTAACTGGGGCAGATGTACCTTGCGATACACAATAAATGAGGTCAGTACTCGCGGGAGATCTACATGTACATGAATTATGTGTACAATTATAACGCAAATGAGTTTAAATACGAATGGGTTTGTCAACGTTTGACTGTTTGGAGATAATTGAAGCAAAATGGCAGAATGAGAAATGAATCATCGGCAAAATGAGAAATGAATCATCGACATTGAATGTGTAGATCGGCGACCGTGACCCATTTCTCCAGTGCAGTTTCTGACCAATGGTAGTCCTTCTTACATGCGTGTGCAGAATTGACAGAATTGAATTTTGTTACACAAAATTGAATTTTGTGGCACAAAAGTGAATTTTGTGACACAGAATTGAGTTTTGTGGCACAAAAGTGAATTTTGTGACACAGAATTGAATTTTGTGGCACAAAAATGAATTTTGTTGACACAATTGAGCCATGTCCCACTTGGCGCCCCGTATGTCGTTGGTTACGTCGCATATATACTGTAAAAATGGACAAAATTCAACTGAACAGACAGCGATTTCGATGTCACGCACGTTCAACAATTAAGTTTAGTATGCGGTATAAATTAAATACATGATTAGTTCCGTCGAATATAAAATATATTCGGTTGAGCCTTAGACAGCTTTATTGGGGCGAGCTTTAGCGAAAAAGCCCCAATAAAGCTGTCTAAGGCTCAACCGAATATATTTTATATTCGACGGCACTAATCATGTATTTAATTTATACCGCATACTAAACTTAATTGTTGAACGTGCGTCACGTTATCTTTTGATGTCATTCCCTCGCCATACGTCACAGATCTAACGACGTAATTAAAAACAAAATGGCGGCGTCCACGCTAGGTAGATT
Source organism: Conchocele bisecta (assembly GCA_029237695.1). Classification (NCBI taxonomy): domain Eukaryota; kingdom Metazoa; phylum Mollusca; class Bivalvia; order Lucinida; family Thyasiridae; genus Conchocele; species Conchocele bisecta. The sequence continues at coordinate 53,459,349 of CM055277.1, forward strand.
CGGTATTGTATCTGATTAAATCTACGATTTATTTACGATGAGCTTCAATAATGGCTGGTTTTAGACTACACAGTTGTCATAATAAGCATTACAATCATAATCGGAGTGTCGATGTGTTGGTGTGTTGGTCAGTGGGTCGGTTGGTGTGTCGGTTGCAGTGTGGTTGGTGTGTCGGTTGGTGTGTCGGTCAGTGGATGTGTCGGTGCGTCGGTGTATCGGTCGGTCGGTGTGTCGGTCGGTGGACGCGTCGTAGGTAGGTCGGTGTGTCGGTCGGTGGACGGGTCGTAGGTAGGTCGGTGTGTCAGTCGGTGGGTGGGTCGATGTGTCGGTCGGGGCGGCGGTCGGTCAGTCGGTGTGTAGGTTGGTTGGTGTGTTGGTCGGTGGGTGGGTTGTGGGTCGTTCTGTCGGTCGGTCGTTCTGTCGATCAGTTATTGTGGGTATAAACTGGAATGGATTTTGATAAGTTAATTTTGCAACCAATCCAACCGTCACTAAATGATTTTCAGACTAGTCCATTTATGAAAAGGGGGTATTTTAGTTATGAAAAATATGAAAATTACTTTAGCAAAGTGCAGATCCTGATGAGACGGCTCGTTACGAGCCGGCTCATTTGGATCTGCACTGTTTGCATAAATCGCTATATAGCGGGCTTTCGGGTTCTAAAGGTTAATGGAATAGTCAATACAAGTGCAGGTGCTTGTTTTATTGATTGGCGGACTGTGAAGCCATCGGCTACGGAAGCCCGTTAGTGCCACATAGAGTAACCTTTTTCTTTTTTTTCGTTTTATTTTTTTTTCGTTTTTCGAGATAACATATTCGTTTTTCGTAAAGTAAATTTGTTTTTATCTCGTAATTACGAGATAACATATTCGTTTTTCGTAGAGTAACTTTTGTTTTATCTCGTAATTACGAGATAAAAAAAAATGTTACTCTTCGAAAAAACAAATATGTAATTACGAGATAAAAAAAAAGGTACTCTACGAAAAACGAATATCTTTTACGAGATAAAAAAAAGTTACTCTACAAAAAACGAAAAAAAAACAAAACGAAAAACGAAATAAAAACTTACTCTATGTGGCACTAACGGGCTTCCGTAAGGGCTTCCGTAGATTAGGGCCACGTGGTGCAAGCGTGATAACTTGTGCACGACGCCATGACCGTACATGCGAGTTTCTACTACGTACACACCCACTCAATAGGTACAAAATGTTCTTTATAGGAATTAAATACATGTAGTCTCTAAAAATTTCAAGTGCCCGCTATACATATATATACATATATAGTAATTTAGTAATGTTTGTCTTACTGATAGTGACGCACGTTGGTATCAGGCTATTTTCATATGCAAATGAGGCATGGTATTTTCTAATTATTTATACTAATTAAATGCGTCACCTGAAAAAATAGTATTTTCGACAGATTATAAAGTATGACAATTGCACATCAAAATATAAATACAGAGTATAAATAGTAACGTGTGTTAACATTTTAAGGAAGCACGGTTATCGCTCCTGATATCAGTGTGGAAAGTTATTTCTGTTATAAAATGTATAATAATGCCAATCAATACGTGGGGTAATGGTGAATGAATGTTTATTTTGCCAGAAAAAGGCTCAGATGATGTCTCTGATAGAAATAATATGTTGAGTGCCTACTGAGTGGGCATGTACCTTTTATACACGTTGTATAACTATACATTCACATAAACATGCCAGCCACAGTTTCCCTGCGAGAATTATCATACGTTCGCCTGCAAGTCGCATTCCAAATGGTTCTAGAGCCATGTCAAACACGGGGTTTCGCGGCTTAATTTGTAGGAGTTATTTCCCTAAATATGGCAGCAATGTCTACTTTCACTTTTTCACCAAGAAATAAAAAATTTTAAAACTCAAAATAAACATGCAAATATTCATGAAAATATTGCATACTGTTATACATAAACATATTCGGTATAGATATGCATTTGCTGTATACATCTGGGGCCCGTTTCACTAAACTTCGTACAACTAAAATGTTCGTAAGTGCAAAATTATGACAGTCTGTAAATTTCACATTAGCAATGTGTTCTTGTAAACAAGTATTGAATTTGCATTTATTGAGCATAGGCTGCACATAAATGTAAATCCATCAATTTAAATTTCCAGACGATCCTAAATTTGCACTTACAAACTTCTTACTCGTACGAAGCTTAGTGAAACGGGCCCCTGGAGTCCAGGCTGGACAAAAATATTCGTAAGTGCACATTTTAGGATCGTCTGGAAAGTTCAATTGTGGATTTACCTGTATTGAGCATAGGCTGAATATGCTCAATAAATGTAAATCCAATAATTGTGTACATGAAAACATTGTTATTAAATGTGAAATTTACAGACTATCATAATTTTGCACTTACACACATTTTAGTCGTACGAGGTTTAGTGAAACGGGCCCCAGATGTATACAGCAAATGCATTTATCCCGTCAACACAGTGCGTATGTGCCGTGAAACACAGTGCCGTGAAATATTTTTGATATCCAGTCAATACTATATTTGCATTTTACAGCCATTTGTAGGTGTTTGACGGGATAAAAAGAATAGTAGGTTAGTGCCATGAATGGGAAAAAATATCTGGCGCGGCACGGAAACGGGATGTGCTCGGCAGAGCCTCGCCCATCCCGTTTCCTGAGCCTTGCCAGATATGTTTTCCCATTCACGGCACTAACCTACTATTCTCTATCTATTTTCCTTATTTCTGAACCAAAGTATATGTTGTGACCACTCATTTGAACCGTCTCGGCGGAGACGGTTCAAAATGAGTGGTCACAACATATACTTCTGATGAGAAAGAAATAAAGAAATTCTAGAGCCTTGCCGGATATTTTTTCCCATTCACGGCACTAACCTACTATTCTCCATGTCTATGATTAGTGAAACGGTCCGTCCCCTGATATGTTTTTTATTCATGTCATAATACCGTCTAAAGTGCAGCCTCTGATCATGATAGCAAAGCGTGAAAACATGTCTTGGAGTGGTCATATGACTGATTTACAGTGGAACCTCTCTAAACCGGACACCATGGGGACTCAGTGTGTCCGGTTTAGAGAGGCTCAATTGTATATTATCCAACACCTGACTGGTTCCTTTAATGAGAAGTGTATGCACCAAGCCTGTGGTAGTGCACAGGTGGAAGTCTCAGACCTAGGACCCAATACTTCTCTCATTCGGAAAACGGTACCCCACCCACCCATTTCCACACAGTATACCGTACAGCCTTTTCCGAATTGACTGTACGATATAGTGTATGAAATGGGTTGGTGGGGTACCGTTTTCTGAATGAGCCAAGTATTGGGTCCTTGGTCCGAGACTTCCATCTGTGTGGTAGTGGTACATTTTATAGACCGAAGCTTTCTTTTCAGCAACACATGTTTGCCAGGCTGATCACATTTCGAAACACCGTGTATCATGTGCTATGTTAGGGCTTTTCAATGAGTGATGTTTTAATATGATATTTATTAAACTAGTTTATTGTTTTCTTAAGAAACGAGCATATGCAGAGTTTCTTAAGAAATCAGTCAACGTGTTAGTACATAGCATATACAGTTAGCACGGCATAAGCCATTGACGATTTACATACAATATGAATAATCATATTACTCATACCAGGGGCATAACCAGAATAAACCCTCACATGCAAGAATGCCAAAGAAGAATGTCAAATTTCTTTGGCATACCCTGTTAAACTTTGTAAGTTTATTGGCCAATATTACCCGAACCATATTCAGCAAACATGTATGGGGTGATCCACGGGTGCATGAGTCATAAAGCTTGTTTCAACTTTTCTTATGATCCATCAGATATAATGAAATATCACAGGTGAATGACGTGTTGCAGGGACAGAAAATGGTTACAATTTCCCTAATTTTGCCTCAAAACCAAGCGGCCGTTTCACTAAACTTTGTATGACGAAGATGTTCGTAAGTGCAAATTTATGATCATCTGGAAATTTCAATCGATGAATTTACATTTATTGAGCATTGGCTGCAAATGCAGCCTATGCTCAATAAATGTAAATCCAATAATTGTTTACAAGAAAACATTGTTAATGTGAAATTTACAGACTATCATAAATTTGCACTTACAAACATTTTAGTTGTAATAAGTTTAATGAAACGGCCACCACTAGGCAGTCAGAGAAATAAAATTGCCATGAAAAAAAATTAAATTTAACAATTTTACCATCCCTGTTACACGCTATTCACATGGGGGCCGTTTCACTAAGCTTTGTACAACTAAAATGTTCGTAAGTGCAAAATGATGAAAGTCTGTACATTTCACATTTTAAGAATGATTTCTTGTTGTGTTTGTTTGTTTGTTTGTTGGTGATTAATGGCCTAGCAACAGCTAAGGTCATATAAGGCCGGGCAAGCTTTGTTCGATCCCATTTTAACCAGCTGCATTGGAGGAAATTATTTATTGTAACAAATTATTGGATTTAAATTTATTGAGCATAAGCTGCATATGCAGCCTATGTTCAATAAATGTAAATCCACCAATTGAAATTTCAAGACGATCCTAAATTTTCGCTTACGAACATTTTAGTTACAAGTACAAAGTTCAGTGAACTGCCCACTGCGTCTTATATATCCCTAATATATATCCCTTATATATCCCTAATGGCACATCAACGGTTACACAGCCGCATATATTTACTAAAATATATATCCTTATATATCCCTATGACACATCCAACGGTTACACAGCCCTTATATATATCCCTTATATATAACCCTTTATATATCCCTAATGGCACATCCAACGTTACAACAGCCCGCATATATATCCCTAATATATATCCCTTATATATCCCTAATGGCACATCCAACGGCTACACAGCCCGCATGTTTGTTCCAATTATTAGTTGTAAATACATGTTCTTTTCTAATATGAATAGAAAGTTTCAAAAATTTAAAATATACCACAGTGACTTATGTTGGATGCTATGAGAAATGTATCACCAATGTTTATGAGAGAAGATATTCATGTTTAAGCAAGAGATATAACCACTGAAAATGCAATACTGGTATATATGTATCCAGATGTATTTTGGTCCCGAAAATAAAATAGTAAAGTAGAAACAGTTAACTTAGGATTTGCCAATTTACCATGGATTTGCTGTAGTATATAGGACACATGTACACACATACATGTAAACACATATGTAAATGTCACAACAGCCAATGTGATAACATGGGGAAATATTTCCCAAACTATAGACCAACCAGGGCTTCTAAAATGTTCAGTTTGTCGGTTCTGGACCGATTTTTGAACTCTCAGACCGATTGACCAACACTATATGGAGTCAATTAACCCAGTTCATGTTGAATTTTCCAATTGGAAAATGTTTTTGGGTTTGGGTTTTTTTTTGACAAAAATGTTAGTATTTTATTTATTTCTAATCTAATGTATATGTTGTTACCACTCATTTGAACCGTCTCGTCGACGTATATTTTCATGAAGAAAGATAGGAATTGGTTGAATATTTTGATACCTGTGTAGCATTATCCCGCATCAAATGGGTTGAAGAGAAACATTCAGAGAAAATATAACTTATTCTAGTACAGTCGAACCTCCCCGAACGGCCACCTCTCTACAACAGCCACCTCTCTGTAACAGCCGCTATTTTATATTCCAAATGGATGATTTCATCTATATCTAACCCTTACACTGCTGAGCATGAACATTGTCGTTTGATGTTGACTTTGCATTCTTTCTCAATAAAAACATGTTTTGACAGCATTTTAGAATCATTTCCAATGGAAATGATTCTAAAATGCTGTCAAAACATGTTTTTATTGAGAATTATTGAAGAAAATAAATAAACATCAGACGATAAAATTGTATTCAGCATTAACCGCCCTACAACAGCCACCTCTCTATAACAGCCAATTGTGCCACTTCCCATGGGTGGCTGTTGTAGAGAGGTTGCACTGTATGTCTAAAAAAAAAGAAGACAACTGCTTCTTCAACCATGGTAGCCCAAGTTCAGGGGCCCGTTTCACTAAACTTCGTACGACTAAACTTCGTACGACTAAAACTAAACTTCGTACGACTAAACTTCGTACGACTAAACTTCGTACGACTAAGATTGTCGTACGTGCTTATTTAGGATCGTCTGAACATTTCAATTGATGGATTTACATTCAGCCTATGCTCAATATGCTCAAAACTAGAAAAAAAGTTACTCTATGTACGAGATAACATATTCGTTTTTCGTAGAGTAACTTTGTTTTTATCTCGTAATTACGAGATAACATATTCGTTTTTCGTAGAGTAACTTTTGTTTTATCTCGCAATTACGATATAAAAAAAAGAGTTACTCTTCGAAAAAACAAATATGTTATCTCTTAATTACGAGATAAAAACAACGTTACTCTTACGTAAAAACGAAAAAAAAAAAAAAAAGTTACTACTATGTGGCTACTAAACGGGCTTCCGTAAGATTGTAGGGCCACGTGGTGCAAGCGTGATAACTTGTGCATGACGCCATGACCGTACATGCGAGTTTCTACTACGTACACACCCACTCAATAGGTACAAAATGTGCTTTATAGGAATTAAATACATGTAGTCTCTAAAAATGTCAAGTGCCCGCTATACATATATATACATATATATGATAATTGCACATCAAAATATAAATACAGAGTATAAATAGTAACATTTTAAGGAAGCACGGTTATCGATCCTGATATCAGTGTGGAAAGTTACGTCTGTTATAAAATGTATAATAATGCCAATCAGTACGTGGGGTAATGGTGAATGAATGTTTATTTTGCCAGGAAAAGGCTCAGATGATGTCTCTGATAGAAATAATATTTTGAGTGCCTACTGAGTGGGCATGTACCTTTAATACACTTTTTATAACCATACATTCACATAAACATGCCAGCCACAGTTTCCCTGCGAGAATTATCATACGTTCGCCTGCAAGTCGCATTCCAAATGGTTCTAGAGCCATGTCAAACACGGGGTTTCGCGGCTTAATTTGTAGGAGTTATTTCCCTAAATATGGCAGCAATGTCTACTTTCATTTTTGCACCAAGAAATAAAAATAAAACTCAAACATGCAAATATTCATGAAAATATTGCATACTGTATACATAAACATATTCGGTATAGATATGCATTTGCTGTATACATCTGGGGCCCGTTTCACTAAACTTCGTACAACTAAAATGTTCGTAAGTGCAAAATTGTGACAGTCTGTAAATTTCACATTAGCAATATGTTCTTGTAAACAAGTATTGGATTTGCATTTATTGAGCATAGGCTGCACACAAATGTAAATCCATCAATTTAAATTTCCAGACGATCCTAAATTTGCACTTACAAACTTCTTACTCGTAAGAAGCTTAGTGAAACGGGCCCCTGGAGTCCAGGCTTGACTAAAATTTTCGTAAGTGCACATTTTAGGATCGTCTGGAAAGTTCAATTGTGGATTTACCTGTATTGAGCATAGGCTGAATATGCTCAATAAATGTAAATCCAATAATTGTGTACACGAAAACATTGTCATTAAATGTGAAATTTACAGGCTATCATAATTTTGCACTTACACACATTTTAGTCGTACGAGGTTTAGTGAAACGGGCCCCAGATGTATACAGCAAATGCATTTATCCCGTCAACACAGTGCGTATGTGCCGTGAAACACAGTGCTGTGAAACACGGTACCGTGAAACATTTTTGATATCCAGTCAATACTATTTTTGCATTTTAAAGCCATTTGTAGGTGTTTGACGGGATAAATAGAATAGTAGGTTAGTGCCATGAATGGGAAAACATATCTGGCGCGGCACGGAAACGGGATGTGCTCGGTAGAGCCTCGCCGATCCCATTTTCTGAGCCTTCCCAGATATGTTTTCCCATTCACGGCACTAAATAACCTACTATTCTCTATCTTTTTATTTTTTCCTTATTTCTGAACCAAAGTATATGTTGTGACCACTCATTTGAACCGTCTCGGCGAGACGGTTCAAATGAGTGGTCACAACATATACTTCTGATGAGAAATAAAGAAATTCTAGAGCCTTGCCGGATATTTTTTCCCATTCACGGCACTAAATAACCTACTATTCTCTATCTATTTTCCTTATTTCTGAAACCAAATAAAAGTATATGTTGTGACCACTCATTTGAACGTCCCTCGCGGACGGAGACGGGTTCAAAATGAGGGTGGTTCACACATATTACTTCATGATGAGAAATAAAGAAAATTCTAGAGCCTTGCCGCATATTTTTTATTCATCACGGCACTAACCTACTATTCTCTATATATATGATTAGTGAAACGGTCCGACACCTGATGTTTTTTATTCATGTCATAATACCGTCTAAAGTGCAGCCTCTGATCATGATAGCAAAGCGTGAAAACATGTCTTGGAGTGGTCATATGACTGATTTACAGTGGAACCTCTCTAAACCGGACACCATGGGGACTCAGGGTGTCCGGTTTAGAGAGGCTCAATTGTATATTATCCAACACCTGACTGGTTCCTTTAATGAGAAGTGTATGCACCAAGCCTGTGGTAGTGCACAGGTGGAAGTCTCAGACCTAGGACCCAATACTTCTCTCATTCGGAAAACGGTACCCCACCCACCCATTTCCACACAGTATACCGTACAGCCTTTTCCGAATTGACTGTACGGTATAGTGTATGAAATGGGTGGTGGGGTACCGTTTTCTGAATGAGCCAAGTATTGGGTCCTCGGTCCGAGACTTCCATCTGTGTGGTAGTGGTACATTTTATAGACCGAAGCTTTCTTTTCAGCAACACATGTTTGCCAGGCTGATCACATTTCGAAACACCGTGTAGCATGTGCTATGTTAGGGCTTTTCAATGAGTGATGTTTTAATATGATATTTATTAAACTAGTTTATTGTTTTCTTAAGAAACGAGCATATGCAGAGTTTCTTAAGAAATCAGTCAACGTGTTAGTACATAGCATATACAGTTAGCACGGCATAAGCCATTGACGATTTACATACAATATGAATAATCATATTACTCATACCAGGGGCATAACCAGAATAAACCCTCATATGCAAGAATACCAAAGAATAATGTCAAATTTCTTCTTGTCTTAAACGTTCTCTAATGTTCATAAATGTGTACCTTAAATGCACCAACATACGCAATTTTCAGCAAATCTCATTTGATCTTGCCAAGTCTTGAGAAACTTGTCAAATTCAAAACATCAATAATTTTGTCATACCCTGTTAAACTTTGTAAGTTTATTGGCCAATATTACCCGAACCATATTCAGCAAACATGTATGGGGTGATCCACGGGTGCATGAGTCATAAAGCTTGTTTCAACTTTTCTTATGATCCATCAGATATAATGAAATATCACAGGTGAATGACGTGTTGCAGGGACAGAAAATGGTTACAATTTCCCTAATTTTGCCTCAAAACAAAGCTTTGTATGACGAAGATGTTCGTAAGTGCAAATTTATGATCATCTGGAAATTTCAATTGATGGATTTACATTTATTGAGCATTGGCTGCTCAATAAATGTAAATCCAATCATTGTTTACAAGAAAACATTGTTAATGTGAAATTTACAGACTATCATAAATTTGCACTTACAAACATTTTAGTTGTAATAAGTTTAATGAAACGGCCACCACTAGGCAGTCAGAGAAATAAAATTGCCATGAAAAAAAAATTAATATAACAATTTTACCATCACTGTTACACGCTATTCACATGGGGGCCGTTTCACTAAGCTTTGTACAACTAAAATGTTCGTAAGTGCAAAATGATGAAAGTCTGTACATTTCACATTTCAAGAATGATTTCTTGTTTTGTTTGTTTGTTTGTTTGTTTGTTGGTGATAAATGGCCTAGCAACAGCTAAGGTCATATAAGGCCGGGCAAACTTTGTTCGATCCCATTTTAACCAGCTGCATTGGGGGAAATTATTTATTGTAACAAATTATTGGATTTACATTTATTGAGCATAGGCTGCATATGCAGCCTATGTTCAATAAATGTAAATCCATCAATTGAAATTTCAAGACGATCCTAAATTTTCGCTTACGAACATTTTAGTTACAAGTACGAAGTTCAGTGAAACTGCCCACTGCGTCTTATATATCCCTAATATATATCCCTTATATATCCCTGATGGCACATCCAACGGTTACACAGCCCTTATATATATCCCTTATATATATCCCTTATATATCCCTAATGGCACATCCAACGGTTACACAGCCCGCATATATATCCCTAATATATATCCCTTATATATCCCTAATGGCACATCCAACGGCTACACAGCCCGCATGTTTGTTCCAATTATTAGGTGTAAATACATGTTCTTTTCTAATATGAATAGAAAGTTTCAAAAATTTAAAATATACCACAGTGACTTATGTAGGATGCTATGAGAAATGTATCACCAATATTTACGAGAGAAGATATTCATGTTTAAGCAAGAGATATAACCACTGAACATGCAATAATAGTATGTATGTATCCAGATGTATTTTGGTCCCGAAAATAAAATAGTAAAGTAGAAACAGTTAACTTAGGATTTGCCAATTTATCATAGATTTGCTGTAGTATATAGGACACATGTACACACATACATGTAAACACATATGTAAATGTCACAACAGCCAATGTGATAACATGGGGAAATATTTCTCAAAACTGTAGACCAACCAGGGCTTCTAAAATGTTCAGTTTGTCGGTTCTGGACCGATTTTTGAACTCTCAGACCGATTGACCAACACTATATGGAGTCAATTAACCCAGTTCATGTTGAATTTTCCAATTGGAAAATGTTTTGGGTTTTTTTTTGGACAAAATTTTTAGTATTTTCTTTATTTCTAATCTAATGTATATGTTGTTACCACTCATTTGAATCGTCTCGTCGACGTATACTTTCATGAAGAAAGATAGGAATTGGTTGAATATTTTGATACCTGTGTAGCATTATCCCGCATCAAATGGGTTGAAGAGAAACATTCAGAGAAAATATAACTTATTCTAGTATGTCTAAAAAAAAAGAAGACAACTGCTTCTTCAACCATGGTAGCGCAAGTTCAGGGGCCCGTTTCACTAAACTTCGTACGACTAAGATTGTCGTACGTGCAAATTTAGGATCGTCTGAACATTTCGACGTAAACATTATGCCCTCATCTGTGTCAACGAACGCATTTGTATCAATGCTCTCATATTTGAAACTGATTGTAAAATAAATAAAACATACTTTTGACTGTCATGAGAAAAGTGTTCTGGTACAAGCAAATGGAATGATAAACAGCTTTATACTGTATATTTGTTTATTAAAGTCTCATCAATGTACACACATAAGATAATACAATATAGACACAGTAAAATAGTACATCGCCATTCTATAAGAATTACAAGAGACTACACTCACTATAAAACATGTGTTTTGCCTCATAAAACATGAATATGAATACATGGGTAATATGTACATACAGTTATCTAACATGTTCGTGCCACGAGCATCTGAACGCACATGCACAAACTACATGCAACCTACTGCGTGTATCATGACTATGACGTACCCGTACACTAAAACACATGATAAACATAGACACAATCATTCATGAATATAGTACAATATCTACACTATAAGACATGGTTAAATGAATAAGACCTAACGTACGGTATATTGATCATCTATAAAGAAAACCACACCTTCTTTTTAAAATATTGAAACAAGTTTTGGCACATTCTTTCATGATATCACTATTAGCAAATAAGATTACAAACTTATCAATATCACTCAAGTTCAAGAAATCCGGAACAATGTTGCAAGCTTTATCGAACAATACAGTTCTAAGATCACTGTACAAATCACATTCTAAAAGCACATGCTTTTCCGTTTATTCCACAGTATTAGCATTGCAAAATATACACAGCCTTTCATCCAGGGCAATATTTTCGTATCGTCCGGTTTCCAGTCTAATGGGAGCAATCCCACAGCGAAGTTTCGAAGTTATTTTTGAACTTACAATAAGACCTGAGTTTATTACCCCCTTGACCCCGTATGCTGCTATTACTGTTAATACGGTCATGCCATTCAACAACGTATTTGTGCATCATTGTCGTAACTAGATCTCCTAAAAGTGCCGTTTTAGCAATAAATGTATCAACATTTAAGTATTGATTAAGTTGCAAATTATTAAAATGTTTGATAACAGTATAACACCAATTTTGACACTGCCTGCTATTAACGCTATGACATCAATTAAAAATTCTCTTATTAATTCTGTTTACACTCATATTTACACAACGACTCCAGAGGTTGGCAATACATTTCCACTGTCGGATGATAGCTGGTAGCCATGCCATATCACCGGAGACAGCAGCACTGGGTGTATACTTTCCCACGCCCATATAAAACGCATAGCTCTATACTGTACAGCATCGATACATGAGAATGATCTATATCCCCATACAGCTGCCCCATAAGCTATAACAGGCCATACTATTGAATCATACAGTTTAGTGAAAACATCATACGGCATACCGCCAATGTACTTAGACTTTGCAATGATAAGACCGAGGGCTCTGCCTGCACTCTGTGCAACCATTTTGGCAGTAATATTATAGTCAAGATATTCATCTAGTACAAGTCCAAGATATGTATATTTATCAACAGTGTTTAAACTTGTATCACCACATACAAAAGTATATAAAAGCATTTATAAATGCTGAACAAATAAATAAGTTATTTCACCAAGGTAAATAACAATTAAAGGTGTATGAACAGGTAAATATAGCATTCCTCATACCCAGTTTGGCTAAGTAAGGGATTAACAATTATTCAGTAGTATATGTGGCTGTGTTTGTTTGTTTGTTTCTTGGGGTTTAACGGCCTATCAACAGCTAAGGTCAGTTAAGGCCGGGTCAATGGGTTAAGTACTAAATCCCATATATTACCTGTACAAGTACATGTACAAGTACATGTACAAATGGGGGGGGGAACCCAAAATCAAAACTGAATATTTACAATAAAAATAACTATATATTCAGCCGTGAAATCACAATAATCCTGATGTGATGCCAGGTCCTCGCCACACCAGAATCACTTGGCCCCCTCCCAAAAGAAGTAGGATCCGTAATAATCTTACTACTATTATAATAGGCAATAACAAAATTCAACTCCCAGGTAACAAAAGAGCCAAAGATAAAAACGTACCTGAGGGCCAAACCAGGCAAATCGTGATTCCTATTAAAGGAGGAACCCTACCGTTAAGTTATCGCTTTCGCCCGGCCAACCACCCACACCCCTAAATATATGACATGGAACTTTCCATGTTCATTTTGGAACCAGGTATGGAAAATTCTTTGAGCCAATTCTCACCCTTAAATATAAGATATAAATAAATGCAATTTTTTTTATATCAGACTAACTAAAAAACGGATATAATAATTGTTCCAATATCGTAAAAATACTGATAAACACTGCAGATCCTGATGAGCCGGTGGTAAGATTATTGTTACTTCAGTGAACGACTGGTGAAACTATGTAGACCCAGATGCGACAACACGGACATGTGGTGGTACACTGGTTACATGGATATACATTATAAGGTACCTCTTCTCAGTCTGTGTTCAATAACACAAGCAATACATAGGAACAACAAGCAATACCTAGGAATAACAAGCAATACATAGGAACAACAAACAATACATAGGGTTAACAAGCAATACATAGGAACTACACAAGCACAATTTAAAATAACATTTTAAATAAACTTTCTAAGCATGTTTTCGAATTTCAAATTTAACAGTTTGACGTCATTTTCGCACACGTGTGAAGGCAAGGCATGCTATCTCGTATTTACACTATACAGACACAACCACTGTGCAGAGAATATAGAGAATAGTAGGTTAGTGCCGTGAATGGGGAAAAATATCCGGCAAGGCTCAAGAATTTCTTTATTTCTCATCAGAAGTATATGTTGTGACCACTCATTTGAACCGTCTCGCCGAGACGGTTCAAATGAGTGGTCACAACATATACTTTGGTTCAGAAATAAAGAAAATAGATAGAGAATAGTAGGTTAGTGCCGTGAATGGGAAAAAATATCTGGCAAGGCTCAGGAAATGGGATGGCGAGGTTATGCCGAGCACATCCCGTTTCCGTGCCGCGCCAGATATTTTTTCCCATTCACGGCACTAACCTACTATTCTATTTATCCCGTCAACACCTACAAATGGCTGTAAAATGCAAAACTAGTATTGACTGGATATCAAAAATGTTTCACGGTACCGTGTTTCACGGCACATACGCACTGTGTTGATGGGATAAAATAATTAATATGATTAATATGGAGAATATGTACCAGGCGAAATGTCCCGGTCAACAATCTTTACACGTACACGGGTCAACCGTGGACAATAACTTGTACAAATACGATTTTTAAGGAATTAAATGCAATGGAGCATTCACGACCGCAGCATTTAGTTCCTTAAAAATTCAATATGTGAACAATAACATACTTATAATTAGTCAGGTTTATAATGCAGTCTACCATTCGAGTATTGAATTATTTTCCATTTCCTTTCAAACAGGTTGTCATTAAATCTTGTAATATGTAACCTATTGGGGTTAAATCAGATTTGATGAGAAGAAATAGTTATATATCCTACACTGTGTGTCGCACATATTCAATATGCAATTGATATTAACCAGTTAAATAAGTAAAGACGAGTGGAGATTGCAAAAGGATATGAGATTCATTGACCTGCCCGTAGATTCCAGCGCTTTGTTATGAAACACATTTCTTAAAGTCTAAATGATCCCTTAGATGTGACTGTAAACTGGAGAAATGTCTGATCATTCTGAAACTGTTTGCCATCCAGCCAGTGAAACATCTATCATTGTTCTAAGTTACCATATAGATCTTTATTATATAGCTGCAAAAATGTGCAAACAGATCCAGTGCCAAAGTGGCCAATATGGGTAGAACAAAATGCTATGTGGCTGTGACGCGGGGAATGGGGCTTGTGGATGAGTTTTGCGACCAGTGTAGATCCAGATCAGCTAGTCTGATCGGGATGTGCATTGTTCGCCATTCCATCAGTGAAACACAAGCAAGCAATATATATCGTTATCAGGCTACAACACTGTGCTATTTGATCAGGAGCTACACTGGTCACAACTCACATAAGCCCCATTTCTCCAGTCACAGCCATATATAGTCCTTCACAAATTGCACGAGAAAATTGCACAAACAAAATGCACAGTATTATCATCTTTGTCACGGTATGCAACGATCTTGTCACTTTCACAGACGCTTGCCAAATCATCAATGAGGGCATTCGTGTCCCATGCACATACAATGTCGCTGTGACTGGAGAAATGGGGCTTATTGGTTTTGCGACCAATGTAGATCCAGGCTGATCAGGATCTGCATTGTTCACAATTCCCTAAATGAAAAACTTTATCATTCTAACAAGCAATATAGATCGTTATCAGGCTACAAGAGTGTGAAATTTGATCAGGAGCTACACTGGTCACAAACCCTATAATCCAATTTCTCAAGTCACAGCCACAAATGATGAATTTCTGGTGTTTATACTAAAGAAATACCCGACGAGTTGTCCACGACATGTATACATAATGCTAATGAACAATACCACTCGCCCAATGAGATGCCGTTACACTTGTAAGGTGTACGTTTCTCATGGTGGACATCACCCACCATGGTTGCTATAGAGATGTGAGAATATGTGTCTACAACAACCTGGATGATGATTGTGCTTTACACAAGTAAATACATGTGCCACGATCTGACAAAACTAGACAAGGACGGATCCATGCCCCCAAAAACCCACACCCTAAAAGTTTCGAGTAAAGATTTGTTTTGCGAGAATGCTAGAAATGAGTAGATATCAAAATAAAATTGAAGGGGGGGGGGTGGGGGGGCGTGGGGGGGCATACCCCCGGACCGCCTTAACAGTCTCTCAACCTCTGCTCCGATCGGCAGACGAATAGGCTCGATCACAAATAGTAAACTATTTCAATTAAAAATTTGGCATCCCAAAATCAGAACGGTATATTTACATCGAGAAAAAATATATTCAGCCCTGAAATTAGAATAACCTGACCTGGTGCTAGGTCCATACCACACCAAAGTCACTTGGTCCATTCCCCTAAAATAGGATTACAAATAATCGTCATACTCACATAAGAGGTATAACCAAATTCAACTGTCACATACAAAATGCCAAAGACGTATATGAGGGCCAAACTAGGTCTTCAGTCGGAATTCCGTTAAGGATAAACCCCGATTGTTAAATTGCCAATCGCGTGCTCCCAACTGCCACCCACGCACACTTATTGTAAATGCCGTCTTTTAAATGTCCACCGGTCCAAATGTGAAAGATACTACAAGTACCACAGCGTCGGGTTGACTTACAAATATACCATGCACATGTACACCGATGACCGACACAATCGCACGCGCACGTGCACACACACACAAACACACGCACACGCGTACATACACACGCACGCACGCACGCACGCACGCACACACACATTCAGTTGTTGCATGCACCACTTTTCATATAGGCCTATTATAGTTATAGTTCATAGATTGAATTTGTAATAAATTAATGCACAAACAAATAAATATATTAAAAATTAAATATATAAACTATAACCATCTTATTGTTTGTCCCGCCACTTCGCGTGCACATGTCTGTTTGAATGTAGCACCGCCCCTAAATGTTCTACGTTATTGTCGATTTGACATTGAAGCGCGCATTTGCACGTCTAAACAAGATGCGCGTCACGTGAATTTCTGACAGCAAGACATGACGTCTGGTTATAACTATATGTTTTTGCTTATTAAAACATTTAATGAATATATTTAATGGATATAGGCGAAAGAGTCCCAATATGTGATTACTTGAGATGGAATGCTCACATTTTATTGGTCGAGAAACTACAAATGTAGGGCAAACAATAAATTGACATATATGCAAATGTTGAAAATTTATATCATTATACTGACGAAATAATAGAAGCACGATCCATCCATGTCACTGTGCCTGGATAAATGGGGCTTATAGTGTTTTGCGACCAGTGTATATCCAGATCAGCACGTGCTTCCACACATGCTGATCAGGATCTGCACTGTTCGCCATACCATCAATAAAATAGCCGTCATCCTTCTA
The DNA here is from genome assembly GCA_029237695.1 of Conchocele bisecta. Lineage (NCBI taxonomy): Eukaryota > Metazoa > Mollusca > Bivalvia > Lucinida > Thyasiridae > Conchocele > Conchocele bisecta. Next base: position 53,476,571 of record CM055277.1, read on the forward strand.
AGAATATAGATCGGTATCAGGCCAAGGTAGTGTGCTATTTGACCAGCTGCTAACATCCCATCAGGCCCATTTCCCCAGTCACTGCCACATATATGTTCCTGTTAACCTATATAGAGTGTCCACTACTGGCTGGTTACTCTCGGGATTGTAGGGGCCGGGCTGGCAAGTTTCCTGCACTGGGAGCGTGTCGCCGAAATCACCGGTATCATGTACTGGGTGTATATCACCGAACGCACTGCAACGCATAGACCCGGGCGTGTAGGGACCGGGCTCGCAAGTTTCTTGCACTGGGAACGCGTTTCCGAAACCACGGGTAACTTGTACTGGGTATGTATCCCCGACCGCACAGTAACGCATAGGCCCGGTCTTCCCACGTTCTGAAGGTAATTGACAGAACAGGAGCGTATAGTCCTGGACCTAAGATCCGTATACAGCTACTAGATGAGAGACATTGAGCAATTGACACTTATGATATAAAACAATACACTGGGTGGAACTGTGCAAAGCTAGGTAGGAACATATGTCTACAAAATTGCCGCCAGATGGTAGCAAACAAACAAGAAATGCCAATATTTTTTCAATATAGCATTGTAAAATAATATGTTTAAAATTTAGAATGCCGTTAGTGTGCATGTTATATTACAATGTACGTGCTAGTACTATCAAAATAGCAACAAGTCTTAACTTGAAACCAATTATAGTCAGAAGGGTAAATGAGGTGTCATTTTACACTAATTCACTGTTTCCTACCTGATTGGAGGGATTCAATGTTTGAGATCCAGCTCTCCACAGAAATACAAGATTGCCAATGTCAACTGCATAGACTATTGTGACGACATGGGTATTCCGATTCCGTTAATATATAAAGATTGTAGTTCTGTGGGGAGATGTGGCCCCTTTCATTAACGAACTAAGCAAGTATTTTTGTCATAAGTTATAACTTAAGTCCGGAGTACGTGCTTAATCCGTTTCACAAACACATATTAGCAAGAACGACAATCTAAATTTACGATGGAAAACTAAGACAGGTAGCTAGCAGTCTTAAGTTATAACTTAAATATTTAAGACGGAACTTATGAAATAAACAAAGATGGCTGCCCCCATTTGAACCGAGGTGGAGAAAACAATTCACTGGCAGCAGGTAAATGTTTCGGTCGGTCGGTCGGTCGGTCCGCCAGCCAGCTGCCAGCCCGTCCGACAGCTAGCCTGCCCGCGCACCGGCCCGCCCGGCAGCCCACCAGCCCTCACGGCTTATAACGTAAGTTCAAACTTATGAACAAACTAAGATTTGTTAGTGAAACGGGCCCCAGGACCTCAAGTATACAGAATATTACGGTTGTCAAAGTATACGAGTAAACTCACATGGGAGTGAGTGAACACCAGACAAGCAATTATTGTCATCACAGCGCATCAATGCTATCATGAATCTGGTGACATAATTGTCGTTACATTACCGCCGGAACTAACCTTTCCCAATATTTGTCAGTTTCTTTACGACAAAATACTTGAATATTGTGCTTGAAATCAAGCTACGGAGCCCCGCAATGGACGTATTCAGAGACGTTGATAACGTCGGCAAGATTAACACACGATCTTACGTACGTACATGTGTGTATTGTTTATTTAGGACATCTTGAGTTTATTATGCAAATGTCTATTTATCTAGATGTTAAGAATTTGACCCGTTCAATGGTTTAGTCCAGTCAACGTCATTTAGCGTGATGCGTGTGATCGTAAAATACGAATTGATTACATTACATAAATCTAGTTTCTAATATAAATATACTTATACTAAAACTGATACTGACATGCGATATTTGGCAGTCACCTGTGCTTAACGCATGTGGCACGTGTCACGTTTCAAGAAGGGTTGATCAGTTTTTGCCTATTTTGTGTCTGGCCTCGTCGATTACATTTGCTTGCTATATACAGCCATTACACTGGGCTCCTGATGGCATACACCTTAGTGAGCGGCAAAAGCACCTTCAATAAATGTGACTGACTGGAGAAATGGGGCGTATGTGCTTTGCGACCAGTGTAGATGCATATCAGCATGTGTATCCGCACAATCTGATCAGGATCTCCACTGTTCACCATTCCATCAATGAAACACACGCCATGCTTCTAACAAGCTATATAGATCGTTATTTATTATACCATACACATGTAAGTTGAAAATAACATGTGGAATAAGCTAAGGAATAAAGCTAATGTGAAACTCAGCAAGCCTGGGCCCGGTTGTTCAAAACATCAGTTAGCTTAACGGACTGTTAGCCTAACTGATCTGTTAAATCCTTAACGGATGGTTAACTAACAATCCGTTAAATATCGGTTGTTGAAAACATTTTAACGGATCCGTTAGTTAACTGTTGGTTAACCATCCAGTTAAAGAATAAACACATCCCACAATGCACTGTAACCACTTCCCCTTCCTGTAGAGTACACTGAAAAAATGGCTGCAATAAAATCAGAAAAGAACAACAGAGAAAGACAAAAAAACTGGTCAGTAAGCGAAATTAACCTCCTCACAAATTTATATGAGGAGAACATGTCCGTAATTAACGATAGGCATGGGACCGATGTAACGAACAAAAAGAAAAATGCAGTATGGGAGGCAATTTCATCAAAGATAAGTGCTCTTGGTGTAGCAGTCAGAACTGTTGAAAATGTGAAAGTGAAATGGTGGAACCTTCAGAAGAATGCGAAGAAAGAGTTCTGCCTAGAGACGAAGAGTATGTGCCGAACTGGCGGTGGTCCCAGGGCCCAATCTCCGTCACCGATGTCTCGAGTGATAAACATGTTGGGAGACACTGCCAGCTTTTCTGGAGTTCCTGGGGGAATTGAAACCTTCGTTTTGGAAGGTATATGTACACAATGGTTTAATGGTTTAATGGGAAATGTTTGCATAATAATATTAAACACCAGTCCCGGTATATTTAAGTGTTTTTTGATTTTCGAAAACGAAACTGTCCGTTTTGACAGTGATCGTCTGCGCTATGTTTACACTTCTATTTTTAGAAATAAGGAAAATCCCGCATTCCAAATGTTACAGCCTCGATTTGACTTAGAATCGAAACGAATGTTTTTCAATAAATCCTGTGTAAAATAAATCCCGGTAAATGCAGACAGTAAGCATATATACTAAATGAAACTGCATATTTATATACCAACCGCAAATGTCAACGTTAAGTTTTTACTTCTTAATATTGAGGACATGAAGTTCCACAGTTCTATCACGTGCACGTCATTCCTTCTTGCTGTATTAAAATAGCTTGTATAGCCTGTTTCAAACATTGAAACGGTGGTACCTGGTAGATTCGTACCCACACCATTTCGTACCTAGTTATTTGCACGAATTGGGGACCCAGCAAGGGTTATATTTAGCCCACATTGATAAACATAATTGTGTCTGTGACAGGATAATGTGGCTTATGTGGTTTGTGGCCAATGCACAATGTAGCTCCTGATCTCCGGGACATGTGGTCTGATAACGATATACAGTGATTGATAGAAGCATGACGGGTGCTTCATTTTGGTGGAATAGCGACCAGTGCAGATCGTGATCAGACTGCGGATGCACAGGCTGATCTGTAGGTTATCTGCGCTGGTGTCATAACCCTAGCCCCCTAACCCCCTTTCTCCACTCAGTCACATGTTTTTGTAATCAGTGTAGCTGCTGATCAAACAGCATACTCGTTTAGCCTGATAATTAACTATTGTGCTTGCTAGAAGCATGACTGGTGCTTCATTGATAAAATGGCGGATAGTGTAGGTCCTGACCAGACTGTGCCCAGGCTTATCTGGATCTTAGCCTGGTTGCAAAACTCATAAAAAGCCACATTTCACCAGTCAAAGTCAGTAGTGTTATATTCCTTCTACCGACAAGCGAGTTGCATTGTTTTAATTCTGACAACTGTGTTCAATATGTGTTCAATATGCCATTTGTATTTACATGTTTATATTAAATTACAGACATTGATGGTACAACGTGTATATCGGATTTGCCGACAGACGAAGCAGAGACTGAGAAGTCTGCCACACTTCCTGAACAGGTATACATTAATGATTAAATATATACATATATACATGAAAGTTGTATTGCTTTCAAAGATATCTGCTTCATAAGGGTAATGAGGTGTTGTGCAAAAACTATATGTGAACATTATATTGTTATATTATTATTGTATTTCATATTCTACAGTCAATTATTTACAACTCTCTCGCACGCTCAGTCGACAAATGAGCATATCCCGATTTTTTTAAAAAAAATTAACATTTTTTGAGCGTAGAATGCAGGAAATGGCTTCCTCAATTCAAAAATTTTCCGGACCCCCCTAGCCAAATCCCTCGCACCGCTCAGTCGACGAACAAGCATACCTCGTTCAAGTTCCATGTGGCCCCCCCCCTTGGTGAAATCCTGATCCGCCACTGATACTCGCATACAAATATATATGTATGTTCGGTTAACTTAGTACAATAAATAAACATAACCTCGCCCATCCAGTTTCCTAAGCCTCGCCAGACATGTTTTCCCATTCACTGCACTAACCTACTACTATTGTCTATATGTAGGTTCTGTTAACTTAGTACAATAAATAAACATAACCAAGTGTTGACCAATTACTGTTTATTACAAGTTGACTAGGTTTCTATAAATATGGAAGCGTTATGAGATACTAAGTAAAAGCTAATAAGTCATATAGCTCCTAATTAGGAGATAGTAAGTCATAATTAGGATATACTAAGTCGTAATTTGTAGATACACAATCCTAATTGGGAGACATTGTGTCCTAAATTAGGAGATAGTAAGTCCTAATTAGGAGATAACGAAGTAATCCCATAATTAGGAATCATGAACTCCTAATTAGGACTTACTAACTCCTATTAATTATGAGATACTATCCCCTAATTACGAGATAGCTAAGTCCTAATTACAGATAGTAATAGAATATAGCAACTCCCAACTAATTATGAGTTAGTATCTCCTAATTAGGATGACTTAAAATATTTCAGCATCTGGGACCAGGACGCTTTCATATATATGTGGGATTTGTGACCAGTGTAGCTCTTGATCAAATAGCACACTCCTGTAGCCTGATAACAATCTCTATACTGCTTGTTGTAAGCATTGAAGGTATTTCATTGATGTAATGGCGAATAGTGTAGATCCTTATCAGAATGTGCGAACTGTTAATTCGAGGGAACACATTGTTAAATTGAGGGAACAAATTGTTATTTCGTGGGAACAAATTAATTAAATTAACAAAAAAATTCCATGTCCCCTGCGGGGCTCTGTAGATATCAGAAATAATTGACAACCAAATTCGAGAAGACATTCATGACATGTACGATGATGCATCATGTAACTACTTGTACACTATAGTGTAAGTCAACGCTGTTTTTTTGCAAAGTATATCTGCACTATATAACACTAACGCCGTAACGGAACAAAAACAAACAATAACACGGAACTTTGGGCGAGTTCGTTTGGGATAAAATAATTTATGGGTGGGTGGCATCCAATGACGTTTGGAAAGCCGCCGATGGTGTAGAATCCATCCCGGATGCTATTTTTTTGGCCCGTGGCAGAAGGGAACTTAATAAATGCATTCATTTTGGACACTAGTGCACAGCTCACGTTGTCAATAGCGCGGCTAACTGACGACTTGTCAACAGCCAGTGAATCACCAATGACTTGCAAGAAGTTGCCAGAGGCCAAAAAACGTAAAGTCAGTAGAACTTGCGTTTCTACAGTCAGCGCAAAACTTCTGCAAGTCTTTCTCTCAACGTCATCGTTGATGAGTGAACATAAATACTCGATGCCATTTTTAGAAAACCGATACCTGTCTTTACATTCTCTCTCTGTCATTTCTGATAATTTGTATACATTTTGGCGATGAATTCTTATTTTAGGCCTCTGTGGCAGAAATCCAACAACTTGGGCGGCCATATTGGATACAAATTTTAACTGATCAGTTAACCGGTTAACAGAGGTCCGGACCACTGTTAAATTTATCGATCAGTTAGCGATCAGTTAACCAAACAATATTTTTGAACAACACTTAACTAATCGGTTAAAATTTAACAGAGATTTTAACCATTCAGTTAAGGATTTAACAGTCCGTTAAGCTAACTGATGTTTTGAACAACCGGGCCCTGTTTGCTAACTCGAAGAAATATACACATTCATGGGATAAAGTTTATATTTTCTACACACGGTATATTCTAAATCAGTTCTGGAGAAATGTAAAGAATCTACGGTATCACACATACGTTATTCTGGTTCTATATAGTTAACATGCTGTCAGACTTCCCTTCTGAATTTTTATCCCCTTGGCTTCGGATGAATACAGATTCAGACGGACAACATGACACCATGTTGACTATGTAGATACACACTAACTAACGTTGTACATCCTGATCACGCAGACCGATCTGATATTGACTATGTGTGTATAGGGTCTGGAACTGCACCACGTGACGCCATCTGACCAATCATGGCACACAGCAGTGATGTATTCAGGGGTTGCAAATGGTACGAACACACCGCCTAACATTTGACCAGGTGTGTGTATTTTTTCTTGCGTTTGTTTCTGAGGAAAATAGCTGGACAATATAGAGAAAGTATAGCTTTAAATCACTATAATCAATAGCCGCATAATAATAATACAATGAGAACGTATGACAGTTGTGGGATTCAAACCTGAGACTAGAAATGGCATTTTCAATGTCAACCATTGTAGGTGGGACGGTGGATGGCTATGGTGGTGGGGCGGGTGGGGATATGACGCATAATAAAATGGTTAGGTGTCAGTTATATTCAGTTAGCTATATTTGAGATAAACCATGTGATTTGTACCAAAATAGATGTGCGGTATCTCATGAAAAATATTCGACATTCGACGTCATTTACAGAAAATGTCACAGTTTGTGTAAATATTTGTTCATGGAAAATCTCATTACGTAACGTAACGGTAACTCTTGCAAGCTACTCCCGTACCGTCCGTACGGTACGGGAGTAGATTGCAAAAGTTACCGTTCGCAACGAACATCTCATTAGGTACAAAATTACATGAAATGTCTCATTTGAATCGTCGACCGTAGCCGTCACGGTATTACTAGTACCTCTTCTCTGCCGCGCGTCGAGGTGTGCCCTATTCAGCTTGTCATTAGTCCTCTCCAGCATCCTCTCCAGCATCCTCTCCCTCTCCAGCATCCTCTCCCTCTCCAGTATCCTCTCCCTCTCCAGTATCCTCTCCCTCTCCAGTATCCTCTCCAGCATCCTCTCCGTCTCCAGCATCCTCTCCAGCATCCTCTCCAGCATTTCATCAGTCCTATTCAGCTTTTCATTAGTCCTCACCAGCTTTTCAGCAACGTCCGCAACAAAGATACCTCGTTCCATTGAGTATCTGCAATAAAACGTGGACCATACATGTAAATTTGGCTGTGACTGGATAAATGGGGCTTTGTGAACAATGCAGCTCCAGATCAAATACCCCTGTAGCTTGATAACGAGCTATATTGCTTGTTAGAAGCATGACAGGCGTTTCATTGATGGAATGGCGAACAATGCAGATCCTGATCAGACTGTGCGCATGTTGTTCTGGATACATGACTCGTGGAGAGTGACATAATATTTTATTTTTAACTTGCTAATACATTTATTAGGCGATTTTATGATACTATGTTTGTCTCTCATTATTGCCTGTACTCTCAATAGGTATGTAGCGAAGTATGAATGTCAACGTCCAGTGGATTATAGCAATATATTAGTGTGCTAAGGTTAGAAATCTACTCCGGATCTGCACTGGTCGCAAAACGCTCAAGTACAGCTGATATAATGATTTCATTTAAACAGTCGAATATGTCAGAAATATTTATTAAAATAGAAGTATGGTACGAACCACGAATTGAATGAATATGGAACGCCAAATCTACATAAGCTCAAATAATTATTGCTAGCTCTAAATAATTAGAACTAGCATTACATATTTAGAGCTAGCTCCAAATCATTTAAAGAGCTCTCTAAATCATTATATCTCTAATTCATTTGAAGAGCATTCTAAACCATTTGGAGCTAGCTCTAAATCAATTCGAGCTAGCTCTAAAAGCATATCTAATTAATGCTATAGAGCTAGCTCGAAATGAAATAGAGCTAGCTCCAAATGATTTAGAGAGCTCTTCAAATGAATTTGAGCTAGCTTCAAATTTACTTTAAGAGAGCATTAAATATATGCTCCTCTTCCAGGTTCGCAACCTCTTTTTCCCCCATGTTAAATTGCCGTTAGTGTAGTTGTTTAAGAGCCAAAAAGACCATGTTTGTGCACTTTTGGAAACAAACATCAAACTTCGCACACTGGTAGATACCAAAAATACAAGCAACATAGGCTATATAACCACCTCGACAGAGCCCGGTGGCGCCTATGGCGCAACATAATGGAGCAACATGGTGGCTCTCACGCCTTCATGAATAGGAGGAACATAAATGTTGATGTAGTTGAAGTTTTTTATATGTTAACATATATCATCATATTTGTAAAATATGGTAATAATTCCAACCAATATTTGTCATATAAGTGAGGTATCTTTATGCCTATGCACACTACTGGTGTACTGGCTTCTAATAAGATTGAACACTCACAATTAAACCTGTATTTATGGGCATTCCATTCACGTGGGAAGGTGAGCCACCATGTGGCGCCACAGGGCGCCACCGGGTGCTGTCGAGGTGGTTCTATAGCCTATGCTGCTTACATTTATGATATCTACACATGTGCAAAGTTTCATGTTTGTTTCCAAAAGTGCACACACATGTCCTTATCCCACTGCACTACATAGAGAACTGATTTTTCGTAATAAAATCAATATTTGACCAAATTTCACGAAATAAAATAAGTATCATTCTTAAATTTGATAAAATTTAATATTATCGAAAAAAGTATTGCTTTTGCATTGTTTATAATATGGCCGTAAAATTTGGGCAGATTGCGTGAAACAGACAGTACCTGAGACCCAGTACCTTTAACCCTTTGAACCCTGGATATCCTACATTGACTTTTTCGTACTAATTTCTGGACTATTCTATTAATGACAAAATCTTGATTTTGTTAGAGGTGCTGCAGATCCTGTTGAGATGGCTCGTTACGAGCCGGCACTTCGGTATCTTCAGTGTTTGAAAATGTTGGCTTATGGTCTGTCTGGTTGAAAGGGTTAAAGCAACCAATCAAACACGCTTACCGCGAAAGTCAGAGACTTGGATCAGGTAAAAAACTTGGACACTTTTTATAACTCTTATATCTCCGTATAGAATATTTCAATCCTCATAAATTTCGACATACATATTCGTTATTACATCGGGTAAATGTACTTTATATAGACAAGCATACCGTTGTCATGGCGATTTTGACGTCATTGGGTAAAAATCAAAAAACAACATTTGTACGTAGCATTATAAAACGGCTGTAAAATGGTACTAAACCACTTTCCTGCTAACAAATTGAATTTAGTACATTAAATCCATTATAGAGTCATAAAATATAAGTCAAGACAAACATTCCCCGTGTACATTCGGCATTAAACACTGCAAGTTTGCATCAAGTTTGCTAAAAACACAAATTTCTGACATTCGTACACTGTGAACATCCGGTTACCCAGTCTTACGCATGTAGGATGTTGGCTTGTGACATGTATCAAGTTATCTGTGTACTATTTGCTGTTAATGGCATTGTACATGGACCTAACATTTATTTTTTCATTTGTACGGACATATTTTATCGTACAAAGTTAAGTGAAATTGGCCCCAGAAAGATAATGTACAACGAACAGAACTGAACAGTTGAATAATTTTATGGAAAATGGGAACTCAATAGTTTCTGAGAACATGTTGTGCCTACTGAGTGGGCATGTACCTTTAATGCTAGTTTGTTATTGATTATTCATTGGCGAACAGTGTATGCCCTGATCAGACTGCGCGAATGCGCAGGTTGATCTGGGCCGTCACCGGTCGCCATTTCATAACCATTTCAATCCGTTTTCGTATGGCGCAGGATATATTACCACTAGACGGGGAAGTGGATACACCGCCGTGTCTGTGCGACATTTAGGGGCGTATTCCTTTCGCATATTCCCGGCGTCTTTAATCGCTGCTCCGGAATTTGTATATGTATATCTTTATTATAATGGCAATAAGTCCTAGATAGTCGTTATGTTGCCGTTCGCCTCACTCACTGAAAATTACATATCAACAAGTCGCACCACTTCATTTGATCAAGTTATAAACAGTCTAAATTATATTCAAGTGTATACAATCAGAATCTGTGACAAGCAGTGGAGATAAGTTGGTAATGCAATTTCGATATACAGGCACCAATAAGTAACAATTGTGTAATTGTTTTAAAGTAATTATACTCAACTACAATTTGAAAGAACTATCCATTATAAAGACTAGTTTAATTAATTTCACTAAAACTAAATTACTAACCATCGATTGCATTTCAACTTGCTCCAGGCAATACGATACAAGAGTCTTGAATTCAATTAGTTTTTACATAGGGTATACACCTATGTATAGGGATCGCCTCAGAAAGTTAGCCACGCCCCAGACCCCACTCGATGCGGTGGTAGGTAGTGATATCTTGGGAAGGGGGTCAATAAGTCAGTATTTAAGGTGCTAACTTACAGTCAGGGAACAAATTAATGACAGTATAACACATCCAGCGTATATTAATACCCATATTAATGCAAGTACTGAAATACGACAACAAAAAATCTAACAAGTTTGGTCTTCCATACATTGACAATTTTGTCAGCGGTTTCCCCAATGACGTCATTTGTATGTTTTAATATACTCGATCCGGGGTCAACTATTTCATTCACAAAACAGAAGTAAACTTGGCGATGTACCGATAAGGCATTTTCAGGCGCGACACCGCTTCCGTGGCTGAATTATTGTAACTAGTGCTCTTCAATCAGTTTTCAATATATCTATAATGATCATAGATATCTGGAATCTGTATACTTGAATTGATGATGTCTTGTATATGTGCTACCGTATCTTTCTGATATTGCTATGCATAATCTGTAATGGTGTTGAATGTTTTGGTACATACTGTAGCAGTGCATCCTGTACTTCAAGTTGTGCCATATCAATAGTTTACCCCTTAACCATTAAAACGCTGAAAAATAAAATTGTCGTCTGCTCATTTTGTATATTTTAATCTCTTTAAAAACCTGTTTTGGCAGCGCAGTAGAATCGTCTCAGTATGTTTTTGAGGAGAAAATATAAAAATATTTAAAACAGCTGACGACAATTGTCGTTTCCAGCGCTTTAAAGGTACATGCCCACTCAGTAAGCCCAAAATGTCATTTATAGTAATCAAATAAGTGTATAACTGATAGTGACGCTCGGTGGTATCAGGCTATTTTCATATGCAAATGAGGCATGATATTTTTTAATTAGTTATACTAAAGAAATGCGTCACCTGAAAAAATAATATTTTCGACAGATTTTAAAGTATGATCATTGCACATCATAAAATAAATACAGAGATTAAATAGTAATGTGCGTTAACATTTTAAGCAAACACGGTTATCGCCCCTGATATCAGTGTGTAAATTTACGTCTGATATAAAATGTATAATAATGCCAATCAGTACGTGGGATAATGGCGCATGAATGTTTATTTTGCCAGGAAATGTCTCAGATGATGTCTCTGATGTAAAGAACATTGTGTACCTACTGAGTGGGCATGTACCTTTAAGGGTTAATGAAGCTGCAACACCAACAATCAATCAATCTAGTTTAATCTTGTAGTACCCTATGTTCAGTACTTTCAGTACTTTGATTACCAATATGTTTTGCCAATGTCTACGGAAGCCCATTAGGGCCACTTCACTTTTTTTTAATTTCCATTTATTCAAGATGTTTTCTTGAATTTTCAAGATGTTTTCTTGAATTTTCAAGATGTTTTCTTGATGTTTTCTTGAATTTTCAAGATGTTTTCTTGAATTTTCAAGAAAAGAACTTGAAAATTGAAAATTCAAGAAAAGAACCTGAAAATTCAAGAAAACATCTTGAAACTTCAAGAAAATATCTCGAAAAATCAAGAAAGTATCATGAAAATTCAAGAAAACTGAAATCTCGAAAATTCAAGAAAATATAAAAAAAAGTGAAGTGGCCCTAATGGGCTTCCAATGTCGGCGCGGTGCTTTGAATTTTAAAACTACTCAGTAACCGATGAAGTCGTTTAGTCGTAAATAATTTAATTGTAGATTTCGATCTGAGTTGAGAACACATGTACCTAGCATCGCTATCATTATAAACACTAGTTATTCTGTAAGCGGTGGTTGCTAATTATGTGTATCCAAATTAATTCAACTGGTGTCTGGAAGTGAAATCTATTTTCAAGGTGGCACAGTGTTATCACTTCACAGCGAAAACAAACGTTATGTTTCACACACTGTGCGTCGCGTATAGTAATAAAGTTAAAGCATTCTCAAATCGTGTCCCCTGTTCAGCTGCGTTTAGGATATTATATTATCCCGTCAACACAGTGCGTATGTGCCGTGAAACACGGTGCCGTGAAACATTTTTGATATCCTGTCAACTGAATACGACCTAATCACTGCGTATGAATATGTGCTGTGGCTGTTTTGCATTTTAAAGCGAGTTTTAGGTGTTCACGGGATAAATAGAATAGTAGGTTAGTGCCGTGAATGGGAAAAAGTTCTGGCGCGGCACGGAAACGGGATGTGCTCGGCAGAGCCTCGCCCATCCCGTTTCCTAACCTTGCCAGATATTTTTTCCCATTCACGGCACTAACTTACTGTTCTATATATAGGCCACTGGCGGTAGTTAAGTGACTGTCTCAAATGATATCTCAGATATCCAATACATGGTTTTTCGCTTCATGCTCTGTGATCGCACCATTTTATTTGATCACATTCCCCAAAACATGCGTTATATTCTACTGTCTGTTTCACGAAACCAGCCCAAATTTTACGGCCATATAAACAATGCAAATACAATTGAGCCTTCTTTTTATTTCGCGAAATTTGGTCAAATATTGACTTTATTACGAAAAATTGATTTGTCTATGGCAATTTAACATGGGGGAAAAGGAGGTGGAGGCGCTGTGGGAGGAGTAAAAAAAACGATCTAACTAAGAAAACAAAAGTTAAATTTTGAAAATCGGTCCAGTATTTCTGAAATTCTTAAAATGTTCCCATGTTAAATCCCAATAGACATCTTCACTCTGTGAATATGTCTATGGGGTTTAACAACGGGAAATTGTTTTTCGCAATAAAATCAATATTTATTACGTAACGGATTTTGATGTAATATGGCGCATCAAACGTGTCTTGTTAATCTGCATTTGGTCGTCTCTGCATTTTCGCCCAAACTTCTGTCGTTTTTGTGAAGAATCGATTTTCCGTGTCTACCGTGTCAAAATCAACATAAGTCTGTGCCGAACTCCATGGACCACCAAATGCAGCTCTTGAAGACGCGTTTGCTGCGCCATATTTCACCAAAATCCGTTGCATATTAAGGCAAATATAAAATAATACTTACTTTGGAGTGGGCGACTTTGCTGTTATTGTAACCACGTGATCATGCACATTGACTATACAAATCTACAATTAAACTACTCTTTTTCATTTCCTATTTCATCACATTCTATGCATTGCTCAGACCGAGCAACTTTATAGCTGACAGCCACACAGTAAAGTACATGTATAGTGAAATCTCACTATACCGAACACAATCGGGGTACCGAGGGAGTTCGATATAGTGAGGGTCCACTGTATAGCTCATTTACCTCCGAGCCCACCTCTCCAAACATATCCATGATGTGGCTCGGACAGCTGGTGATTGATTGATTGTAGTGGAAACTCGCTATCCCGAACACACTGTGCGGTACTCAGGGTGTTTGGTATATAAATATTTCACTGTATATCTGCTTTCTGTGTCAGCCCTTACGTTAAAATTCGGAGTACTCGGAGTATTCTAGACCTCGAATGGAATACATCACTGCTCGCCGAAAGTTTACACACATAATTGTTTTACTAGGGGCTGTTCTAAACGCCTCCTCATTTGTATCTATAATGACTTAGCGATCAGTTTAAATATGTAGGTTACTATTTAAGCATTTAGTGTAAAGTTTAAGCATTCAACATGGATTGTGTCGGGGGCTTAAAAGAAGCTGATCACACATCGGAGAAAGTTCTGTGTAACCCGTGTAAACACGCCGGACTGGTTAAGATACCGGACAAGTATTGTAAACAATGTGAGGAGTACATGTGCACGCCATGCGCCACAATACACGGAAGTTTTAAACTGTCGCGAGTTCATATACTGGAGTCAATTACCGGCCTGCCATCTGATGAACAGATTGATGTAGGAAAACCTTTTCAATCTTACTGCACCGACCACAAGGATAAATTGATGGATTTTTTTTGTGAGGAACACGATGCAATCTTCTGTGTTTCATGCAAATTGACGAAGCACAGGAAGTGCGAGGTGGCGTCTGTACATGACATGGCAAAGGCGACTACATGCGGACAACAACTCGCCACCGCCCTGGATGCCATGGTCGATCTGAAAGCGAGACTTGAAACTATAAAGACGGAGAGGGAAAACGGTATTGACGCATTGAAGAGCATGGAAACATCGTGTGTTGCAGAAATCAAAGCCTTTAAGGCTAAGTTAATCGAAATGGTGGAACGTCTAGAAAGTGAAATTTTGGCTGATGTTAACAAAGTCATCGAGACAGAGCTGGGCTTACTGCGGGGACACGTTGGTACGTGTGATGTCCTGCTACGTCAGGTAAGCACTGACGTTAACGACGCTAATGAGGCGAAATCAGCCGCTGACGGTTTGTCAAGTGTTCTGGTTGCCAACAAATTACGCGGCACAAAACCTAGCACGGCCTTAGCTATCGCCGATATAGAAACAGAATCGTACCGGGCCGAAATTAAATACATTCCGTCGCCGTCTCTGGTCGATATCCTGACTCGTGTCGACAGTTTAGGAGAATTGCAAGTCACTCCACCAACGTCAATATCGCATTCAATATATCCCGTGTCTATACCGACGAACGATATGCACGTTGATTCTGTAATGAAGATAGACGTTCCATCTAAACACATAACCGGGATCACGATCCTGCCCGATGGGCAGGCTATATTAGTTGACAATTCAAATAAGCAGGTGATTCTTCTCGATAAAATGTTGTCCCTGAAATCAACACTGAGTTTACCAGATAATCCCTGGGACGTGGCCGCCGACGTCACCGACGACGTCATAGTGACGATGCCTGGTAGTAAGAAGCTGCAGTGGATCGGCGTGGGCAGCACGCTCCTAGCGGGCCGCACAGTCACCACCGATATGTGGTGCTGGGGCGTTGCTGTCCACGCCGGGGAGATTTACACCAGCGTGTGTAAGAGCTGGTATCACGGCGGTGGCGACGTCCTGGTGCTAGATTCTCGCGGGGTGGTGACACGGAGGGTTGGGCTGGACGCCGGTCGTGAAGGCATGTTCACATGGCCGTACTACATAACTGTGAACCAACAATGGCTCTGTGTACGTAATCCTACTATGGACAAAGAATCGTATAACCTAGTTTTTAACTGCTACTGGGGATGTCAAGTACGACGTTAAACATAAAGAGATACGTCATCCACGCGGCATGTCACTCGACGAGAACGACAACCTATTTGTGTTGGTGCGAACAGGAGGTTAACCCATGACATTCGTGTCATCAAGAAGGATGGAAGTTACGACAGGTGTTCGCGTCGTTCCACTGATCCGCTTGGTGAACCCGTTTACTCTTGTATCGTACAGACGTTGTGACCAGACGCTTATTGTCACAATGAAGAACACGCCCAGCTGTGTGTTATGCAAATTAAAATAATGTTGTACACGTTGGTACAGCTAACGAATTATCATATGAGGTTTGTAAATCACATACATTTTGCAAAGTAGCTCACATACATACTTACATATGTACTACAGTGAAATCTCTCTAAACCGGACACCCTGGGAGGTCCCCAGGGTATCCGGTTTAGAGATGTTGCACCATAAATCAGGCATATGATCACCCCTCACAGGCACATGTACTTTGCCATCACGAACAGACATGACCAGCCGTGATAAGTGACAGTGCATCCCATCCTAACTAATCACGCATGGTTTATATGGTGTCCATATTTAGAGACGTTCGACTGTATATAGTTACGGAATTATTATCATTCAGTAAGGCATGACGTATCTAAATTATCAACAGCTTGCGGGTTGGCAAGCATACACGCATGTACACAGTGCAACCCTTCTAAAACAGACAGCCTGGGAGGCCTCATAGTGTCCGGCTTAGAGATGTTCCACTGTAAATCTGGGGACCGTTTCATTAAATTCGTACGACTAAAATGTTCGTAAGTGCAACATTATGATAGTCTGTAAATTTTAAATTAGCAATATGTTCTTGTAAACAATTATTGGATTTACATTTATTGAGCATTGGCTGCATATGCAGCCTATGCTCAATAAATGTAAATCCATTAATTGAAATTGACAGACTATTCTAAATCTTCATTTACGAATATTTTAGTCTTACGAAGTTTAGTGAAACGTCCCTCAGGCATACATGCGCTATAGGCCACTCCGAGACATGATTTTCGTCGCAGAAAAATATCGAAAATAATTAAAATGTTCAGCAAACAAATTTTTGTATCTTCAGCAAACAAAGGTTTAAAGTACGTGCTGTCATATGTGACTGTGACTGGAGGAATGGGGTTTATGTTCTGACCAGTGTAGATCTAGATCCCCTGTGCATCTGTACAATATGATCAGGATGTGGCTGTGACTGGAGGAATGGGCTTTATGTTGTGTCCGGTGTAGATCCTGATCACCTGTGCATCTGTACAGTCTGACCAGGATGTGACTGTGACTGGAGGAATGGGGTTTATGTTGTGACCAGTGTATATCCTGATCACCTGTGCATCTGTACAATATGATCAGGATGTGACTGTGACTGGAGGAATGGGGTTTATGTTGTAACCAATGTAGATCCTGATCACCTGTGCATCTGTACAATATGATCAGGATGTAACTGTGACTGGAGGAATGGGGTTTATGTTGTGACCAGTGTAGATCCTGATCACCTGTGCATCTGTACAATATGATGAGGATGTGACTGTGACTGGAGGAATGGGGTTTATGTTGTGACCAGCGTAGATCCTGATCACCTGTGCATCTGTACAATATGATCAGGATGTGACTGTGACTGGAGGAATGGGGTTTATGTTGTGACCAGTGTAGATCCTGATCACCTGTGCATCTGTACAATATGATCAGTATGTGACTGTGACTGGAGGAATGGGGTTTATGATGGTGACCAGTGTAGATTCTGATCACCTGTGCATCTGTAACAATATGATCAGGATGTGACTGTGACTGGAGGGAATGGGGTTTATTTTTTTTTTTTTTTGTTGTGACCAGTGTATATCCTGATCACCTGTGCATCTGTACATATGATCGGATTGTGACTGTGACTGGAGGAATGGGGTTTATTTTGTGACCAGTGTATATCCTGATCACCTGTGCATCTGTACAATATGATCAGGATGTGACTGTGACTGGAGGAATGGGGTTTATTGTTGTTTTTTGGACCAGTGTATATCCTGATCACCTGTGCATCTGTACAATATGATCAGGATGTGACTGTGACTGGAGGAATGGGGTTTATGTTGTGTCCAGTGTAGATCCTGATCACCTGTGCATCTGTACAATATGATCAGGATGTCACTGTGACTGGAGGAATGGGGTTTATGATGTGACCAGTGTAGATCCTGATCACCTGTGCATCTGTAAAATATGATCAGGATGTGACTGTGACTGGAGGAATGGGTTTTATGTTGTGACCAGTGTAGATCCTGATCACCTGTGCATCTGTACAATATGATCAGGATGTCACTGTGACTGGAGGAATGGGGTTTATGATGTGACCAGTGTAGATCCTGATCACCTGTGCATATTACAATATGATCAGGATGTGACTGTGACTGGAGGAATGGGATTTATGTTGTGACCAGTGTATATCCTGATCACCTGTGCATCTGTACAATATGATCAGGATGTGACTGTGACTGGAGGAATGGGGTATGTTTGTGACCAGTGTAGATCCTGATCACCTGTGCATCTGTACAAAATATGATCAGGATGTGACTGTGATCTGGAGGAATGGGGTTTATGTTGTGATCAGTGTATATCCTGATCACCTGTGCATCTGTACAATATGATCAGGATGTGACTGTGACTGGAGGAATGGTGTTTATGTTGTGACCAGTGTATATCCTGATCACCTGTGCATCTGTACAATATGATCAGGATGTGACTGTGACTGGGGGAATGGGGTTTATGTTGTGACCAGTGTATATCCTGATCACCTGTGCATCTGTACAATATGATCAGGATGTGACTGTGACTGGAGGAATGGGGTTTTTGTTGTTGTGACCAGTGTAGATCCTGATCACCTGTGCATCTGTTACAATATGATCAGGATGTGACTGTGACTGGAGGAATGGGGGTTTTGGTTTTTTTTTTTAGATGTGACCAGTGTAGATCCTGATCACCTGTGCATCTGTACAATATGATCAGGATGTGACTGTGACTGGAGGGAATGGGGTTTATGTTGGTGACCAGTGTATATTCCTGATCACCATGTGCATCTGTACAATATGATCAGGATGTGACTGTGACTGGAGGAATGGGGTTTATTTTGTGACCAGTGTATATCCTGATCACCTGTGCATCTGTACAATATGATCAGGATGTGACTGTGACTGGAGGAATGGGGTTTATGTTGTGACAGTGTATATCCTGATCACCTGTGCATCTGTACATATGATCAGGATGTGTCTGTGACTGGAGGAATGGGGTTTAATGTTGTGTCCAGTGTAGATCCTGATCACCTGTGCATCTGTACCAATATGATCAGGATGTCACTGTGACTGGAGGAATGGGGTTTATGATGTGACCAGTGTAGATCCTGATCACCTGTGCATCTGTAAAATATGATCAGGATGTGACTGTGACTGGAGGAATGGGTTTTATGTTGTGACCAGTGTAGATCCTGATCACCTGCGCATCTGTACAATATGATCAGGATGTCACTGTGACTGGAGGAATGGGGTTTATGATGTGACCAGTGTAGATCCTGATCACCTGTGCATCTATACAATATGATCAGGATGTGACTGTGACTGGAGGAATGGGATTTATGTTGTGACCAGTGTATATCCTGATCACCTGTGCATCTGTACAATATGATCAGGATGTGACTGTGACTGGAGGAATGGGGTATATGTTGTGACCAGTGTAGATCCTGATCACCTGTGCATCTGTACAATATGATCAGGATGTGACTGTGACTGGAGGAATGGGGTTTATGTTGTGACCAGTGTATATCCTGATCACCTGTGCATCTGTACAATATGATCAGGATGTGACTGTGACTGGAGGAATGGTGTTTATGTTGTGACCAGTGTATATCCTGATCACTGTGCATCTGTACAATATGATCAGGATGTGACTGTGACTGGGGGAAATGGGGTTTGGGGTTTATGTTGTGACCAGTGTATATCCTGATCACCTGTGCATCTGTACAATATGATCAGGATGTGACTGTGACTGGAGGAATGGGGTTTATGTTGTGACCAGTGTAGATCCTGATCACCTGTGCATCTGTACAATATGATCAGGATGTGACTGTGACTGGGGGATGGGGAATATGTTGTGACCAGTGTAGATCCTGATCACCTGTGCATCTGTACAATATGATCAGGATGTGACTGTGACTGGAGGAATGGGGTTTATGTTGTGACCAGTGTAGATCCTGATCATCTGTGCATCTGTACAATATGATCAGTATGTGACTGTGACTGGAGGAATGGGGTTTATGTTGTGACCAGTGTATATCCTGATCACCTGTGCATCTGTACAATATGATCAGGATGTGACTGTGACTGGAGGAATGTGTTTTATGTTATGACAAGTGTAGATCCTGATCACCTGTGCATCTGTACAATATGATCAGTATGTGACTGTGACTGGAGGAATGGGGTTTATGTTGTGTCCAGTGTAGATCCTGATCACCTGTGCATCTGTACAATATGATCAGGATGTGACTGTGACTGGAGGAATGGGGTTTATGTTGTGACCAGTGTAGATCCTGATCACCTGTGCATCTGTACAATATGATCAGTATGTGACTGTGACTGGAGGAATGGGGTTTATGTTGTGACCAGTGTAGATCCTGATCACCTGTGCATCTGTACAATATGATCAGGATGTGGCTGTGACTGGAGGAATGGGGTTTATTTTGTGACCAGTGTAGATCATGATCACCTGTGCATCTGTACCGTCTGATTAGGATCTGCCCTGTTCACCATTCCATCCGTAAAACAGCCACCATGTTTCTAACAAGCAATACATATCAATATCAGGCTACATATGTTTGTTAATTTGTCAGGATTACACTGGTCACCAATACCATAAGAAGCGCTCCAGATAAGCATTGTGTCTAAAGGGTACTACACCCCCTGATTTCAAAATCATTGCGTATTTTACTTTTACAAATGGATTATTGATTTTCTTATTTGACTTATTCACTTATTTGAGCTGCAAGAAGCAAACATTGTTTGCTTTTTGCAGCTCAACTATGTGCATTTTCAACTTTATGACAGTATGTTCACTATTCAATTTGAATTGCGTATTTTCACATTGCTGTGCATATTGTGTATTCCCACGTTTGACAATCAATGCGTATTCAGCTAAAATAATTGCGTAAAATACGCCAATACGCACCTTATCTGGAGCTCTGCATAAGTCACATTTCTCCAGGCACAGCCACATATACATGTATGCAAGGACATTGTTGAAACAGATTAGCAAAATATTTTAATCGTATTTCGGAAACCAGATGTTCACAGGAGTCGCCTGAAATACAATATGATAAGCCAAACAATATTTATAGATTTGATACTAAAAAATAACTAGCCTTGCAAAAACTTTTTGACAATTGTGTAGCACAAATGTATATGCAAATTATCTTCCCTGTTTATCACCGTTTCTGATTTTATACATCTTTTGGAAATTCATGAAAATTAAATAATGCAATACAAATCATTTCCTGTGCACGAATAAACATACACAATGAAAAACCTTGTTTGAATTGAAGGCAGACCTGGATAAGTGTAAAAAGAGACAGAATCATATATTTTTGTAAAATATAGTGTAACTATAGATTCATATCTTATTTCTGAAGACAACTGTAGCTATGACTCACCTAACACAAATCGGAAATTTGTAAATAAATTGAGAAATTGGCCCCAGAAAGATAATGTACAACGAACAGAACTGAACAGTTGAATCATTTTATGGAAAATGGGAACTCAATAGTTTCTGAGACACTCTTTTCAAATACCAAACCCTTTCAACATTACATACCCATAGCTGTGTTTACCAACAGTGTAGATCCAGATGAGCCGGCTCGTAACGGGTCGTCTCATCAGGATCTGCACTGTTTGAAAGTAATTTCCATATTTTCCATTGAAATCACGTGAAAAGTGGATAAATAGCATGAAATATAAGTCTCTGGATAGCAGAGCAACAGAGAATTACAAATGGCATACTGTTTACTGCACAATACTACCATTATAATATGCATTGTCAAGAAATCAACAACTTCAATAAAATGAAACAAACGTTTTGCGCACTACATACAGTATTGCAATAGCAGATTCTGATTCACATAGAAATCATGTGAAAAGTGGACAAATAGAATGAAATAAAAGATAAAATCTAACTAACCAGATACAGAGAATTGGAAGGATAATACAATTATAATTTACAAATAGCTTTATGCACTATTCGATGCGTGTCATGCATATAATTAATTGTACCGCATCATAACATTAACGTAAACAAAACACTATATGTACAATTGGAGTATTTGGAAAATAGAATGTTTGTACGATGTAAAAATAAGAAGCAGTCAGTAAAATGGCAGAAATAATTACTCACCTGTTCGGTTTAATATCATGTAATGTTTCTGTGTGAAGCACACGACTGACGACGAACGGTAACATACATATGTTCTATATAATGTACAGATGCGAAGAATATTTTGGGTATCATATCCATTGTAAGTTTAGTTACATACACATGGTTTATGGGTTTCGTAACCAGTGTAGATCCAGATCAGCCTGCGCCTGCGGACAGTCTGATAAGGATCTGCACCGTTCGCCATTCCATCAATGAGACACCGATAACATGTAGTATAAATAATTAATAAATTATGTCTTATGGCATTTGTACATGTATTATGTTGGTTTAATCGTATGTGTTGTTTAATTTCTCTTGGACGTTAACCTGTGACGAATACAATAATATGTGATATGACATACATTTGCATAAAGATGACATCGAGAGGTTATACGAGTTCACAAACATTGCTGATATCAATGTTGATCCTACCAGATTTCGAACTTGTAATCATAGACAGGCGGTCGAAACTGGTAGATGGACAGGTGTGCCGAGAGCAAGCAGGGTCTGCAACAAATGTGGCGCTGGTGCTCTCGGTGACGAGTTTCATTTCCTTTTCGAGTGCCGCTTCTATGATGAAGTTCGAAAACGGTATATCAAGCCATTTTATTTTAAGAAGACCAAATTATTTTAAAATTCGCACAGCTATTTGAGAAAAAATCTGGAAAAGCAATTAAGAAATTTTAGCATATTTTTATACGAAATGCTTTGTATGGTTATAACTCGACTAGTGAGCTTAATTACATATGCATTTTGTATTTTTATTTTTACCCAATCGTTGTATTAGTAATCCTTAGGTTGTTATACCTCGTGTGTCCCGTATGTTGGCCTTTAGAGTGAAAAAAATAAATGTATTATTGATCCATCAATTATGAATGTGCCCATTCGCTTCGAAATAATAAATTCCTCCATCTAACGATCCTTTTTTTCTTTTGAATTTTGCCTTTTGGTAGACAATCATTTTATTATTTTATTTAATAACAAGCCAAAACAAAGGATGTAAAAAACTACGGAAGCCCGTTAGTGCCACATAGAGTAACTTTTTTTTTTTTTTTTTTTTTTTTTCGTTTTTCGTAACTTTTTTTTATCTCGTCATTACGAGATAACATATTTTATTTTTTTTTCGTTTTTCGTAATCGGCAGCAATGGGGATCGTAGCTAGTTATTTTCCTTTGCAAATCTATTTATAGAGATCCGTTCCTTCGGTTTATTTCAGCGTTTATTTCTTACTGAATAACTTACCAAAATAAAGACTGTTAACAGGGTAGACCGAGATCATGTGCAGTCTGATCTGGGTCTGCACTGATTGCAATTACAATTAATAAGTGTGAAAATATGAATCTGGCAAATAATGCAGTTCCTGGTCAGATATGTGGGATGATATCAATCAACACTAGTCGAAAACACTACAATGGCTCCTTTACACAACAGAGCATTCGATATTCGCTTTTTACAAGCAATGAAGCCA
This sequence comes from Conchocele bisecta, assembly GCA_029237695.1. Lineage (NCBI taxonomy): Eukaryota > Metazoa > Mollusca > Bivalvia > Lucinida > Thyasiridae > Conchocele > Conchocele bisecta. Next base: position 53,500,138 of record CM055277.1, read on the forward strand.
TGTAATATACACGTTGGACCGGATTTCTATACATAAATTCAAAGGGACATTACTCACTACGATACCTCATTCATGATTGATGTCATACATTTCTTCACATTGCCGACAAACGGCGATACTAATGAGAAAGGCGATGCGATAACGATGGATATGCCAGATCTGGCTGATATCTTTTATCTCGTATACGTACACAGTCACAAGTGTTGCACACGCGGATTATATAACCTGATAGCTACATTTAAGACGACGCATGAGAGAATGATCCCAATTACGGCTATGGTCGTTGTCACCAATCATAAGTTAGAACAAGGTATCATACAGGTGACTGTTTCACTAAACTTCGTACGACTAAAATGTTCGTAAGTGAAACAATATGATGTAAATTTCACATTAACAATGTTTTCTTGTAAACAATTATTGGATTTACATTTATTGAGCATTGGCTGCATATGCAGCCTATGCTCAATAAATGTAAATCCATCATTTGAAATTTCCTGACGATACTAAATTGGCACTTACGAATAATTTAGTAGTACGAAGTTTAGTGAAACGGGCCCCTGGTACAGTCTGATATAATCATTTAGTAATATTTATTTTACTGATAGGGACGCGCGGTGGTATTAGGCTACTTTCATATACAAATGAGGCATGATATTTTTTAATTATTTATACTAATTAAATGCGTCAACTAACAAAATAATATTTTCGACAGAGTATAAAGTATGATCATTGCACATAAAAAAATTATAATACAGAGAATACGGAGAATAAATAGTCATGTCCGTTAGTATTTTACTGAAACACGGTTATCGCCCGTGATATCAGTGTGGACATTTACGTCGGATATAAAATGCATAATACTGACAATTAATACGTGGGGTAATGGTGAATGAATGTTTACATTGCCAGAAAATGTCTCAGATTATGTCTCTGAGATACAGAACATGTTGTGCCTACTGAGTGGGCATGTACCTTTAATGCTAGTTTGTTATTGATTATTCATTGGCGAACAGTGTATGCCCTGATCAGACTGCGCGAATGCGCAGGTTGATCTGGGCCGTCACCGGTCGCCATTTCATAACCATTTCAATCCGTTTTCGTATGGCGCAGGATATATTACCACTAGACGGGAAGTGGATACACCGCCGTGTCTGTGCGACATTTAGGGGCGTATTCCTTTCGCATATTCCCGGCGTCTTTAATCGCTGCTCCGGAATTTGTATATGTATATCTTTATTATAATGGCAATAAGTCCTAGATAGTCGTTATGTTGCCGTTCGCCTCACTCACTGAAAATTACATATCAACAAGTCGCACCACTTCATTTGATCAAGTTATAAACAGTCTAAATTATATTCAAGTGTATACAATCAGAATCTGTGACAAGCAGTGGAGATAAGTTGGTAATGCAATTTCGATATACAGGCACCAATAAGTAACAATTGTGTAATTGTTTTAAAGTAATTATACTAAACTACAGTTTGAAAGAACTATCCATTATAAAAACTAGTCTAATTAATTTCACTAAAACTAAATTACTAACCATCGATTGCATTTCAACTTGCTCCAGGCAATACGATACAAGAGTCTTGAATTCAATTAGTTTTTACCAATATGTTTTGCCAATGTCTACGGAAGCCCATTAGGGCCACTTTTTTTTAATTTCCATTTATTCAAGTTTTTTTCTTGAATTTTCAAGTTCTTTTCTTGAATTTTCAAGAAAAGAACTTGAAAATTGAAAATTCAAGAAATGAACTTGAAAATTCAAGAAAACATTCAAGAATTTTCAAGTGCTTTTCTTGAATTTTCAAGATCTTTTCTTGAATTTTCAAGAAAAGATCTTGAAAATTCAAGAAAAGAACTTGAAAATTCAAGAAAACATCTTGAAAATTCAAGAAAATATCTCTAAAATTCTAGAAAGTATCATGAAAATTCAAGAAAAAATCTCGAAAATTCAAGAAAATGTAAAAAAAAGTGAAGTGGCCCTAATGGGCTTCCAATGTCGGCGCGGTGCTTTGAATTTTAAAACTACTCAGTAACCGATGAAGTCGTTTAGTCATAAATAATTTAATTGTAGATTTCGATCTGAGTTGAGAACACATGTACCTAGCATCGCTGTCATTATAAACCCTAGTTATTCTGTAAGCGGTGGTTGCTAATTAAATGTATCCAAATTAATTCAACTGGTGTCTGGAAGTGAAACCTATTTTCAAGGTGGCACAGTGTTATCACTTCACAATGGAAAAAAACGTTATGTTTCACACACTGTGCGTCCCGTATAGTAATAAAGTTAAAGCATTCTCAAATCGTGCCCCCTATTCAGCTGCGTTTAAGATAGAATATTATCCCGTCAACACAGTGCGTATGTGCCGTGAAACACGGTGCCGTGAAACATTTTTGATATCCTGTCAACTGAATACGACCTAATCACTGCGTATGAATATGTGCTGTGGCTGTTTTGCATTTTAAAGCGAGTTTTAGGTGTTCACGGGATAAATAGAATAGTAGGTTAGTGCCGTGAATGGGAAAAATTTCTGGCGCGGCACGGAAACGGGATGTGCTCGGCAGAGCCTCGCCCATCCCGTTTCCTAACCTTGCCAGATATTTTTTCCCATTCACGGCACTAACTTACTATTCTCTATATAGGCCACTGGCGGTAGTTAAGTGACTGTCTCAGATGATATCTCAGATATCCAATACGTGGTTTTTCGCTTCATGCTCTGTGATCGCACCATTTTATTTGATCACATTCCCCAAAACATGCGTTATATTCTACTGTTTGTTTCACGAAACCTGCCCAAATTTTACGGCCATATAAACAATGTAAATACAAGTGAGCCTTCGTTTTATTTCGCGAAATTTGGTCAAATATTGACTTTATTACGAAAAATTTATTTGTCTATGGGAATTTAACATGGGGGAAAAGGAGGTGGAGGCGCTGTGGGAGGAGTAAAAAAAAACGATCTAACTAAGAAAACAAAAGTTAAATTTTGAAAATCGGTCCAGTATTTCTGAAATTCTTAAAATGTTCCCATGTTAAATCCCCATAGACATATTCACTCTGTGAATATGTCTATGGGGTTTAACAACGGGAAATTGTTTTTCGCAATAAAATCAATATTTATTACGTAACGAAGTTTGATGAAATATGGCGCATCAAACGTGTCTTGTTAATGTGCATTTGGTCGTCTCTGTATTTTCGCCCAAACTTCTGTCGTTTTTGTGAAGAATCGATTTTCCGTGTCTACCGTGTCAAAATCAACATAAGTCTGTGCCGAACTCCATGGACCACCAAATGCAGCTCTTGAAGACGCGTTTGCTGCGCCATATTTCATCAAAATCCGTTGCATATTAAGGAAAATATAAAATAATACTTACTTTGGAGAGGGCGACTTTGCTGTTATTGTAACCACGTGATCATGCACATTGACTATACAAATCTACAATTAAACTACTCTTTTTCATTTCCTATTTCATCACATTCTATGCATTGCTCAGACCGAGCAACTTTATAGCTGACAGCCACACAGTAAAGTATAGTGAAATCTCACTATACCGAACACAATCGGGGTACCGAGGGAGTTCGATATAGTGAGGGTCCACTGTATAGCTCATTTACCTCCGAGCCCAGCTCTCCAAACATATCCATGATGTGGCTCGGACAGCTGGTGATTGATTGATTGTAGTGGAAACTCGCTATCCCGAACACACTGTGCGGTACTCAGGGTGTTTGGTATATAAATATTTCACTGTATATCTGCTTTCTGTGTCAGCCATTACGTTAAAATTCGGAGTACTCGGAGTATTCTAGACCTCGAATGGAATACATCACTGCTCGCCGAAAGTTTACACACATAGTTGTTTTACTAGGGGCTGTTCTAAACGCCTCCTCATTTGTATCTATAAGGACTTAACGATCAGTTTAAATATGTAGGTTACTATTTAAGCATTTAGTGTAAAGCTTAAGCATTCAACATGGATTGTGTCGGGGGCTTAAAAGAAGCTGATCACACATCGGAGAAAGTTCTGTGTAACCCGTGTAAACACGCCGGACTGGTTAAGATACCGGACAAGTATTGTAAACAATGTGAGGAGTACATGTGCACGCCATGCGCCTCAATACACGGAAGTTTTAAACTGTCGCGAGTTCATATACTGGAGTCAATTCCCGGTCTGCCATCTGCTGGACAGATTGATGTAGGAAAGCCTAAGCCTTTTCACTCTTACTGCACCGACCACAAGGATAAATTGATGGAATTTTTTTGTGAGGAACACGATGCAATCTTCTGTGCTTCATGCAAATTGACGAAGCACAGGAAGTGCGAGGTGGTGTCTGTACATGACATGGCAAAGGCGACTACATGCGGACAACAACTCGCCACCGCCCTGGACGCCATGGTCGATCTGAAAGCGAGACTTGAAACTATAAAGACGGAGAGGGAAAACGGTATTGACGCATTGAAGAGCATGGAAACATCGTGTGTTGCAGAAATCAAAGCCTTTAAGGCTAAGTTAATCGAAATGGTGGAACGTCTAGAAAGTGAAATTCTGGCTGATGTTAACAAAGTCATCGAGACAGAGCTGGGCTTACTGCGGGGGTACGTGTGATGTCCTGCTACGTCAGGTAAACACTGACGTTAACGACGCTAATGAGGCGAAATCAGCCGCTGACGGTTTGTCAAGTGTTCTGGTTGCCAACAAATTACGCGGCACAAAACCTAGCACGGCCTTAGCTATCGCCGATATAGAAACAGAATCGTACCGGGCCGAAATTAAATACATACCATCGCCGTCTCTGGTCGATATCCTGACTCGTGTCGACAGTTTAGGAGAATTGCAAGTCACTCCACCAACGTCAATATCGCATTCAATATATCCCGTGTCTATACCGACGAACGATATGCACGTTGATTCTGTAATAAAGATAGACGTTCCATCTAAACACATAACCGGGATCACGATCCTGCCCGATGGGCTGGCTATATTAGTTGACAATTCAAATAAGCAGGTGATTCTCCTCGATAAAATGTTGTCCCTGAAATCAACACTGAGTTTACCAGATCAGCCATGGGACGTGGCCGCCGACGTCACCGACGACGTCATAGTGACGATGCCTGGTAGTAAGAAGCTGCAATGGATCGGCGTGGGCAGCACGCTCCTAGCGGGCCGCACAGTCACCACCGATATGTGGTGCTGGGGCGTTGCTGTCCACGCCGGGGAGATTTACACCAGCGTGTGTAAGAGCTGGTATCACGGCGGTGGCGACGTCCTGGTGCTAGATTCTCGCGGGGTGGTGACACGGAGGGTTGGGCTGGACGCCGGTCGTGAAGGCATGTTCACATGGCCGTACTACATAACTGTGAACCAACAAGGCTCTGTGTACGTATCCGACTATGGTCAGAATCGTATAACGTGTTTTACTGCTACTGGGGATGTCAAGTACGACGTTAAACATAAAGAGATACGTCATCCACGCGGCATGTCACTCGACGAGAACGACAACCTATTTGTGTGTTGCGAAGGTACCCATGACATTCGTGTCATCAAGAAGGATGGAAGTTACGACAGGGTGTTCGTGTCGTCCACTGATCGCTTGGTGAACCCATACTCTGTATCGTACAGACGTTGTGACCAGACGCTTATTGTCACAATGAAGAACACGCCCAGCTGTGTGTTATGCAAATTAAAATAATGTTGTACACGTTGGTACAGCTAACGAATTGTCATATGAGGTTTGTAAATCACATACATTTTGCAAACTAGCTCACATACATACTTACATATGTACTACAGTGAAATCTCTCTAAACCGGACACCCTGGGAGGTCCCCAGGGTAACCGGTTTAGAGATGTTGCACCATAAATCAGGCATATGATCACCCCTCACAGGCACATGTACTTTGCCATCACGAACAGACATTACCAGCCGTGATAAGTGACAGTGCATCCCATCCTAACTAATCACGCATGGTTTATATGATGTCCATATTTAGAGACGTTCCACTGTATATAGTTACTGCATTATTATCATTCAGTAAGGCATGACGTATCTAAATCATCAACATCTTGCGGGTTGGCAAGCATACACGCATGTACACAGTGCAACCGTTCTAAAACAGACAGCCTGGGAGGCCTCATAGTGTCCGGCTTAGAGATGTTCCACTGTAAATCTGGGGCCCGTTTCATTAAACTTCGTACGACTAAAATGTTCGTATGTGCAAAATTATGATAGTCTGTAAATTTTAAATTAGCAATATGTTCTTGTAAACAATTATTGGATTTACATTTATTGAGCATTGGCTGCATATGCAGCCTATGCTCAATAAATGTAAATCCATTAATTGAAATTTGCAGACTATTCTAAATCTTCATTTAGGAATATTTTAGTCGTACGAAGTTTAGTGAAACGTCCCTCAGGCATACATGCGCTATACGGCCACTCCGAGACATGATTTTCGTCGCAGAAAAATACAGAAAATATTTAAAATGTTCAGCAAACAAATTTTTGTATCTTCAGCAAAAAAAGGTTTAAAGCACGTGGTCTCATATGTGACTGTGACTGGAGGAATGGGGTTCCTGTTGTGACCAGTGTAGATCTAGATCACCTGTGCATCTGTACAATATGGTCAGGATGTGGCTGTGACTGGTGGAATGGGCTTTATGTTGTGACCAGTGTAGATCCTGATCACCTGTGCATCTGTACAGTCTGACCAGGATGTGACTGACTGGAGGAATGGGGTTTATGTTGTGACCAGTGTAGATCCAGATCACGTGTGCATCTGTACAGTCTGACCAGGATGTGACTGACTGGAGGAATGAGGTTTATGTTGTGACCAGTGTAGATCCTGATCACGTGTGCATCTGTACAATATGATCAGGATGTGACTGTGACTGGAGGAATGGGGCTTATGTTGTGACCAGTGTAGATCCTGATCACGTGTGCATCTGTACAATATGATCAGGATGTGACTGTGACTGGAGGAATGGGGCTTATGGGTGTTTTAACCAGTGTAGATCCAGATCAGCCTGTGCATCCGTACAGTCCGATCAGGATGTGGCTGTAACATGAAGAATGGGGCTTATAAGTGATGTCACCAGTGTAGATCCTGATCAGCATATGCATCCGCACAGTTTGATCAGGATGTAGCTGTGACTGGAGGAATGGGGTTTATGGGTGAAAAAAAAAAAAAAGGGTGTTGTGACCAGTGTAGATTCAGCAGTCTATGCATTTTCGCAGTCTGATTAGGATCTGCACTGTTCACCATTCCATCCGTAAAACAGCCGCCATGTTTCTAACAAGCAATATATATCAATATCGGGCTACATATGTGTGTTAATTTATCAGGATTACACTGGTCACCAATACCATAAGAAGAGCTCCAGATAAGCATTGTGTCTAAAGTGTACTACATGTACACCCCCTGATTTCAAAATCATTGTGTTTTTTACTTTTACAAATGGATTATTGATTTTCTTATTTGACTTATTCACTTATTTGAGCTGCAAGAAGCAAACACTGTTTGCTTAGTTTGCTTTTTGCAGCTCAACTACTGTCTGTTTCACGAAAACTGCCCACATTTTACGGCCATATAGACAATTCAAAAACAATAATATTTTCGATAATATTAAAGTAAAGGAAAATTTAAGAATGAGCCTTCTTTTTATTTCGTGAAATTCGGTAAAATATTGATTTTATTACGAAAAATTGATTTGTCTATGGGAATTTAACATGGTGGGAAAAGTGGTAAGGAAGTGTTGAAAGAACTCGTATGCATAATGAGACACGCCATAGCCATGTGATTTTGTACCTTCGGATATCTGCGTAATTTCATGAAATACGTTTACAAAATTTACATTATATTCCGTAAACGGCGTCAAAAGTTGACACAATTTTCATGCGGAAAACAAATTTATACTACCATGGTAACGTTTTATGCTGCATAAAGAGCAATTAATTATGACGTTGTGTTCGTTGAAAGTTAAAGTGAATGAATTTAACGTCCCAACAACAGTAGCCTATTTCACCAAAATTGCAAAGTATAGAATGCCCCCTCGGTTTTCGTCTATTTAACGCTGCGCGCGCTATTCATAAGTATGCACAAACCTTTACTAAATAAAGTATGTTACCAAATTGAATCAAAATCCATTGCAAATCACCTGAACACAACAAAACAATCCAATAGCAACTCATATCCGCATAGTTGGCACGCATTTGCTTCCACGCATTACTGCTATCACACACTAGCACACATTTTCGTCGAATTTTACTATACTACTATACTAGTTAACTAATAAGATTGAAATGACTTACTGTAGCACAATTGGATCGTTTCGCCCTTAATCCCGTTCGCCCTTAGGGTAAGAAATGCACGAAACCAGGAAAATCGACCACCCCTACAATAAACTGCTATGGCGGCTGGCCAAACAAGCCAAGTTGCCCAATGTACACATATACTGTGTTGTAGTACCATGGCCAGAGTGGCCATTTTCACACGAGCCGGATATCCTGTTTTTTGCACACGCTGCTCCCGGTTTTCGTCGGTGGGCTATTGGGGTCATTGTATTTAACACTTGCATCAATAAAGAAAACAAAACTGAGTACAGTGGGGTCAGCTTGTAAGTGCACACACGAACGAACATGGCACCGTCTCCACATGGCAAGCAGACGACACCAAATTCAACACGATATGCAATAATTTGGACGCACGATTGCCTTTACCTATCAAATACGACGGTGTGGTATTACACCACACGATTGTGGATTCACACTACACCAATGTGGTGTCGTGTGGTATTACACGGTATTGGTGCCGTTTTACACGATATTAAGGTGGTGTTACATGACACTAATATGGTGCCGCATCACACCAGCAACACTAAGGCAAGGCTTAGGAAACGGGATGGGCGAGGCTCTGCCGAGCACATCCCGTTTCCGTGTCTCGCCAGATATTTTTCCCATTCACGACACTAACCTACTATTCTCTTTATCCCAACACCTACAAATGGCTTTAAAATGCAAACAAATAACCCCAGCCCCCGCACTGTGTGGACGGGATAAAACCGTTATTAAAGGTGCATACCCACTCAGTAGTCACACAATGTGCTTTCTATCAGAGGCATCATCTGAGCCGTTTTCTGACAAAATAAACATTTATTCACCATTACACCACATTCATTACTATTTCCAAACTGATATCAGGACTGTGTTTCCTTAAAATGTTAATGGACATTACTATTTAGTTTCTGTATTTATTTTTTGATGTGCAATGATCATACTTCATAATCTGTAGAAAATATTATTTTTTCAGGTGACGCATTTAATTAGTATAAATAATTAAAACAATATCATGCCTCATTTGCATATGAAAATAGCCTGATACCACCGCGCGTCACTATCACTAAAATAAATATTACTAAATTATTTTATCTGTATAGCGGGCACTCTTAAATTTTAGAACTGGTGGAATAGTGACACAATTATACACTTATTTATTTCTGAACATCTAATGGCAATACTAATTCGCAATCAAGTAACTGAAATGACTGAGGCTGAGACGTAGCACAGCTGAGGCTCCGCAAATCAACTGATTGATTTCAAACACTCTACATGTATACGTATTTTGAAAGTAAAAAAAAAGAAAGACAAATATTGGCAAGATTAGCGCAGACGGTAGTGTATGCATGTATATCTACTCGCGGCTGATGCAAGAAATCATGGCTGAGCCCGAGTCGAGAAGTATTTGCCGATCAAACGGTTTGATTTCCAGTTCAATTATAAAAAATATCAAACATGTTGTCAGAAAATAGCGTGGCTCAGATAATGTTCACATTACAATGCGAAATAATACAGGGCGAACTATTATTCATGTCTGACCACATGCGTTTGAACAGATGGTCAGGTTGGTGTCATATGGGTATTTATGTGAATTTTGCGTAGATTTGGGTGGATTTCGTTGGGTTTGGGTAATTTACATAGTTTTATGAGACTACTAATGCTCAATAATTACACACGAAATAAATTGTCAATTGTCTACACATTCACCGTTCCTAACTTTAGTACCCCTTGCATATTGGCATGTACTAACTCGCAGCAGGTGACGTAAATGGTATGTTCCGTAACAATGCACCAACACAACCAGATATACCGAAATAACCCGTAAAACACCGAGATATGAACCATTCTTCAAGAACATGTGGTCTGAAAATTGTAGGGACTCGTATTTTGGTAATAATCTGATGTACTCCCTGGGGATGTAATTGACGGCTGGCTAAGCAAATAGCGAATAGAAAGATTCTGATCAGACTGCGCGGATGCGCAGGCTGATCAGAATCTTTATAATTCGCAAAATTAATAACCTAAGCCTGTTTTTGTGTCACATATCGCGGACTATTTGTATGTTTTTGCCCAAATCAAATACATATGTATAGTCTGAATGTGTTCCGGGTTCCACAAACGAACAATTGGCTTTCGTTTTCAGCTCGTTTTAACATCGTTTTAGTTTTTATAATTAGAGAACGATGGTTGCGTAGGTTTAAATGTGTCATATTTTAAACCAACGAAAACAAACGAATTCAAAACCATGCGTTGAAAGAAACAACAAACGTGTTAATAGATGAATACCAGGTATTAAACAAATATATCGTTTTCACAAAAGGAAGCAACAAAAACGATAACAGCATACAGTGAAACCTGTCTAACCCGGACACCCTGGGGGTCGGTCCCCAGGGCGTCCGGCTTAGAGAGGTTTCACTGTAAATCAGGCAGTTGATAATTCTAAGCCATAATTGTGTGCTCTACGATCACGAACAGACATCATCACCTGAGATACATGACCAAGAAACACATACAAAATAAGACCCCAGGTGTTTTATTGGTGTCCGGTTTAGAGAGATTCCACTTTATATGCATATCGTTGTACAAAGCGATCGTTTTCTCTTCGTTTTCCATTCGTTTTCGTTTGTTTCGGAACCTTCAACAAATCTTCGCTGCACAAATAAAATAATAACCATGTGATAGTTGCTGTGCTAATTTATTCATACGTATAAAATAACAGACATAACACTAAAACCGCATACAATCTGTACAATTCTCGTAAGTCGGTGTGCATTGCGCATGTCTGGTAACGTGACGTGTGTGTCACGCTTGGATTGGATAAGAGTCACGGCACGTGTGAGATGCCGATTGGTGCACGATCTCAATAAGACTTGCCTCCTGAAAAACATAAAATAATGAGATATTTTTAATTATGAACTCATAATTATTGTGTATACATGTATGACTAACCAATAGTACCGTTATAATAAAACACTAATCGTACAACATTATCATTCTGACTAAGAATTATAAGAGACTATCTAAGCATATACACGCATATGTCCTCGAAACTAATTTGATACATGCTACATGATAGTCTTATTTATCAGTGGCTGTGACTGGAGAAATAGAGTTTTTGGGTTTTACGACCATTGTAGACCCAGATCAGCCTAATCATCCGCAGTCTGCTCCGGAGCTGCACTGTTCGCCATTCCATCAGTGAAACCCCATGCTTCTAGCAAGCAATATATATTGGTATCATGTTACATGAGTGTGTTATTTGATCAGGAGCTACATTGGTAATAAATCCCTGACGCCCCATTTCTCCAGTCACAGCCACATTAGATGACGTGCTTTAACTCTTTGCATGCTGCGAAACTTGTGGGCTATAAATTGTTCAAAATTTGCGGACAAGAAATCATCATATTTTCTTTTATTTCTCCCTGTAAATATCAGGAATATGTCTTAAAATTTCATTAGAATTGAGTCCTGAGGACTAAATTCTAATTACATTCCAAGAGAGAGTTTACAGAGAGAAATAAAACATATACTCTTAATTTGTTTGGCGGATATTTTCACCGCTAGCATGCAAAGAGTTAAATCACCATTTTGAAATGTCAGCCATGGATAATAATTCAGTGGGTGCATCTTTAACTTTTAAAGAGAAGGAAACTTGTCTTTTTTTTCTCAAATTTGCTCCAATTGTTCCTCAAGACGCGGCGAATATAATGTGCAGAGATTTCAAGTCTATGATGACCAGAAAGGTACAAAAAGCCGATTTCCAAAAAAAAAGCGGTGAAATAGACATCAATAAATGGTGGAAGGCAGTTTTTCTTTCCAAGCACAATAGGCGGAGCCACTAGTGTATTAACTACTTACGTTTTCGTCGCATTCCTCCGAAGCCGCCCATACCGCCGCCAAGTCCGCCCATACCACCGCCCCCGAGTACGCCTGCGAGTCCGCACATGCCGCCTCCTAGTCCGCCCATGCCGCCTCCAAATCCGCCCATACCGCCTCCAAGTCCTCCAATACCGCCTCCAATTCCGCCCATACCGCCACCTAGACCGCCCATACCGCCGTAACCTCCGCCCATACCTTTACCTCCAAATCATGTAACATGGAAAAGTGTCGTGTACATGTTTCCATTGCACGTGTGTGTACAGTGCAACTCGTAAATTTGAGTACAGTTTAATCTCGTTATATCGAAAACCATGGGTACCGCCAGGGTGTTTGGTATAGATATATTTCACTGAAATCAATCACCAGCTGTAAGGGCCACAACATGGAACTGTTGGTAGAGCTGGGCTTGGAGGTACATGCTATATCAACAGTGGAACATCGCAGGGTGTTCGGTATAACAATATTACACTGTAATTGGTATAACTAAATATAATATGCATGTGTTGAATATTTAGAGCTAGCATTAAATATTTAGAGCTAGCAACAATTATGTAGATTTGGTGTTCCTATAGTAGCGCTTTTCTGCTCCTTACCTATTTGTATATACTAATATCGTATACGTATCGTAATCGTATAGTATTGGTATATTTAATGAGCATACATATCGTATGATCATATACTATTGGTATATTTGTACCGTATCATCGTATAGTACAAACGTACTATACGAATATTATACAAACAACGATATCCGTTCGTATATACGATATATCCGTACGGATATGGTATGAATATACCATAATCATGGTAGGAATATACCATAATCTGGTATGTTTGTACGATACAAACGTACCAGAATTATACACATGACATTGTATAAAAATCGTATAAACGTACGATTTGAATGGTATATCTATACGATATTGGTTGGTATGTACGGTACAAACATACCGTACGTTTATATTATATGCATATCGTATAGAAAACATATCGTATTGGTATAGTATACGTATAGTATTGGTATCTTACGATATATGTAGATATATCATTTGGAGATGGCTATACATATTTCATGTTATATATACACGCTATTTCTTGACACATTGTTCACATCAGCTGAATCTGTGTACCTCATAGTGTCATATGTATGGGCTGACTGAATAAAGGAATATTGCATCGCATCGTATTAAATTATAGGAACCAGTCGACTAATGGATAATGCGACCGTAAACCAGGCCTGGTACAGCTTAGCAACAAGGAGGAAATTCTCAGAACAACAGCATTGATTGTTATTATTATGACAGAGATATAAATGGAATAGATCCTGCAGGAAAGGTATGTCTGTGCCAAACATGTTTTTATATTATTTGCATGCACTACACATGCAGGTTAAATATTCTGTGTGCGACTGATGTGGGGGTGAGATAGAGATTTCGAAAGTGAAAGTTGAGGGTTCCGTCAAAAAAGGGGAAATAACTCATGGAAATAAACCCGCATGACCCGTGTTTGGCATGGATCTAGAACGTGTTTGGCATGAATCTAGAACCGGCTTAGGTCACTGACTCCAGGAATGGAAGTAACAAAATTGATTGTCATGTTTGTGTGAATGTGGGTCTATGGGAAATAAATTGGTTGCCTGTTTCCTATATGAGACACGCCATGTGATTTTGTACCTTCGGACATCTGCGTAATTTCATAATGATTACAAAATTTACAATATTTTTCATAAATAAAGTCAAAAGTTGACAACATTTCCAGAGTAGTTTGTTATCTTTTGACGCCATTTACGGATTATATTGTCAATTTTGTAAACGTATCTCTCATTAAATTACGCTGATGTCCGAAGGTACAAACTCACATGGCGTGTCTCAATTATAGTGCCTCCCATTCCGCCTCCAAGACCGCCAAGACCGCCTCCTTCCATCATAACACCGCCCTGCACACCGCCGCCGTTCACAGCCCCGCCCATATTACCGCCGACCCCGCCTCCGTTCATCCCTCCGTAGCCACCGCCCACCCCTCCTTTACCACCAAACCCGCCTCCCATTCCACCTCAGACCACCCCCTGTTAAAAAGAAATACAGGAGTTACTTCCTCCAAGTATAGTACAGCCTAGTTGCGAACGGAAACTCTTGCAGTATACTCCCGTACCATTTCCTGATAAAAAAAACAATGAAAACGATGTCAAAACGGTTCGTTGAAAGAAACGACAGGCGTGTAAATAGTTTACAGCCTGATATTGTAACGGAAATATCGTTTTCGGTACAAATACACACGATAATCGTTTCTATGCATATCGTTGTACAAAACGATAGTTTGCATTCGTTTTTGTTTCGTTTAATAGTGTGAAAATTCAACGAATCTTCGCTGTACATGTACATTAAACAGGTACTGACTATGTATTCTGCCTTATGTCATGAATAAACTAAAGCTGACTGAAGTAATGGAGATTAATGTAGAACCAGATCATCATGCGCATCATGTTCTACACCGTTCATCATTCACTTGATGAAACAGTCAACATAATTCTGACAAACATGATAGAACAAGGCCCTTATCCGGCTGCAGGAGTGGGCTACGTGTAGCAGATTTGGAGATAAACTGGCCATAAACTACTGTCTGTTTCACGAAACCTGCCCAAATATGACGGCCATATAAACAATGCAAAAACAATATATTTTTCGATAATATTAAATTACAGCAACATTTAAGAATGAGCCTCCTTTTTATTTCGTGAAATTTGGTCAAATATTGATTTTTTTTCATTCTTAAACTTTGATAAAATTTAATATTGTCGAAAAGAATGTTGTTTTTGCATTATTGATATAGTCGTACAATTTGGGCAGGTTTCATGAAATAGACAGTAGACTACTATTCTCTAGTCAGGTCAAAATAGTGCATGCACTTCACTACTGTCTGTTTCCTACAGTCTGTCCATAATTCACAGCTATCTGGACATGGCAAACATGGTATTTGTTACTTGTTTCAAGAGTATTAATGTTAAGCAAAATAAAATAATAGCCTTGAAGTTAGTTTTATTTCGTGAAGTTCTGTCAAATATTGACTTAAAGGGAGCTGAAGAATGAAAAAACAAAGCCGAAACTCTTAAATGTTTTGGGAATTTGCTCCGAAACCTGGCTAGATATTTTAAGAAGTTGAAAATCGGTCCACTATTTCTAAACTTAATTATAAACAGAAACTTCCATACTGTTTCCATATTATACAACCCCGTATACATTTACTTCATGCTAAATCTCCGTGCGGAGACGTTATTTGTATTAATATCAATATTTGACCGAATATCGCGAATTCTTAAATTTTGATAAAAAGGGAATAGTTATGACAAAAAAGACAGTTTTGCAATGTTAATATAATATAGCCATATGAAATGGGTAGGTTTTCACGAAACAGACAGTAAATGGCCGGAGCTGGTCACAATGCACGTACACGCTCGCCTGCGTTAGTCTTGCCCAGATTACATGTACATGTATATATTATCTCTCCCATATTATCATGATCGAAGTCATTTCCTCTCCCGATCACTGTATGACCTCGGTCGGTGCGTCGGTCGGTCGGTGTTTCGGTCGGTGTGTCGGTGGGTGGGTCTGTGTGTCAGTCGGTGGGTCGGTCGGTGTGTCAGTCGGTGCGTCTGTCGTTGTGTCGGTGGGTGGGTGGATCGGTGGATAGTGGGTCGGTGGGTCGGTTTGTCGGTCGGTGGGTGGGTTGGTCGGTCGGTCTGTCAGTCTGTGTGTAGGTCGGTGTGTCAGTCTGTCGGTCGGTCGGTGTATCAGTGGGTGGTGGGTCGGTGTATCGGTCGGTCGGTTTTCGGTCGGTGGGTGGGTCGGTGGATAGTGTGTCGGTGGGTCTGTGTGTCGGTCGGTGGGTGGGATGGGTTGGGGGTGGGGGGTGGGTGGGTCTTAGGTCGGGTCGGTGTGTCGGTCGGGGATGGGTCAGTGGGTGAGTCGGTGCGTCTGTCGTTCTGTCGGTGTGTCGGTCTGTGGGTGGGTCGGTGTGTCATTCGGTGGGTGGGGTGAGTCGGTCGGTGTGTCGGTCGGTCGGTGTGTCGGTGCGTCGGTCGATCGGCCGGTGTGTCGGTCGGTGTGTCAGTTTGTGGACGGGTCGTGGGTCGGTCGGTGTGTCAGTCAGTTGGTGGGGCGATGTGTCGGTCGTGGCGTCGGTCGGTCAGTCGGTGTGTCGGTCGGTGGTGAGGCGTGTGTCGGTCGGTATGTCAATCGGTGGGTGGGTGTGTGTGTGTGTGTGGGTGGTGGGTGGGTGGGTGTGATTTCGGGTCGGTGGGTCCGTGTGGGTCGGTTGGTCGGTGGGTCGGTGGTGGGTCGGTGGGACGGTGGGTCGTCGGTGCGGTGGTGGGTCGGAAATGGGTCGGTGAATCGGTGAGTCGGTGGGTCGGTGGGTCGGTTGGTCGGTGGGTCGGTGGGTCGGTGGGTCGGTGGGTCGGTGGGGTCGGTGGGTCGGTGGGTCGGTGGGTCGGTGGGTCGGTGGGTCGGTGGGTCGGTGGTCGGTGGGTCGGTGGGTCGGTGGGTCGGTGGGTCGGTGGGTCGGTTGCTCTCCCGATTCAAGTATGACCTCGGTCGCTGCGTCGGTCGGTGCGTCGGTCGGTCGGTCGGTCTGTCGGTCGGTGGGTGGGTCGGTGGACGGCTCAGTGGGTGCGTCGGTATGTCTGTCGTTCTGTCGGTGTGTCGGTCTGTGGGTGGGTCGGTGTGTCATTCGGTGGGTGGGTGATTCGGTCGGTGTGTGTGTGGGTGGGGTGTGTGATTTCGGGTCGTGGGTCCGTGTGGGTCGGTTGGTCGGTGGGTCGGTGGTGGGTCGGTGGACGGTGGGTCGTCGGTGCGGTGGTGGGTCGGAAATGGGTCGGTGAGTCGGTGAGTCGGTGGGTCGGTGGGTCGGTTGGTCGGTGGGTCGGTGGGTCGGTGGGTCGGTGGGTCGGTGGGTCGGTGGGTCGGTGGGTCGGTGGGTCGGTGGGTCGGTGGGTCGGTTGCTCTCCCGATTCAAGTATGACCTCGGTCGCTGCGTCGGTCGGTGCGTCGGTCGGTCGGTCGGTCGGTCTGTCGGTCGGTGGGTGGGTCGGTGGACGGCTCAGTGGGTGCGTCGGTATGTCTGTCGTTCTGTCGGTGTGTCGGTCTGTGGGTGGGTCGGTGTGTCATTCGGTGGGTGGGGTGATTCGGCTCGGTGTGTCGGTCGGTCGGTCGGTGAGTCAGTGCGCCGGTCGATCGGCCGGTGTGTTGGTCTGTCGGTGTGTCTGTTTGTGGACGCGTCGTGGGTCGGTCGGTGTGTCAGTCGGTGGGTCGGTCGGTGGGTGGGGCGTGGGTCGGTCGGTGTGTATGGGTGTGTGGGTGGGTAGGTGGGTGTGATTTCGGGTCGGTGGGTCCGTGTGGGTCGGTGGGTCGGTGAGTCGGTGGGTCGGTGGGTCGGTGGGTCGGTGGGTCGGTGGGTCTGGTGGGTCGGTGGGTCGGTGGTGGGTCGGTGGGTCGGTGGGTCGTCGGTGGGTCGGTGGGTCGGTGGGTCGGTGGTGGGTCGGAGGTGGGCCGGTGAGTCGGTGGGTCGGTGGGTCGGTGGGTCGGTGGGTCGGTGGGTCGGTGGGTCGGTGGTGGGTCGGTGGGTCGGTGGGTCGGTGGGTCGGTGGGTCGGTGGGTCGGTGGGTCGGTGGGTCGGTGGGTCGGTGGGTCCGTGTGGGTCGGTGGGTCGGTGGGTCGGTGGGTCGGTGGGTCGGTGGGTCGGTGGGTCGGTGGGTCGGTGGGTCGGTGGGTCGGTGTGTATGGGTGTGTGGGTGGGTAGGTGGGTGTGTGATTTCGGGTCGGTGGGTCCGTGTGTGTCGGTGTGTCGGTGTGTCGGTGTGTCGGTGGGTCGGTGGGTCGGTGGGTCGGTTGGTCGGTGGGTCGGTGGGTCGGTGGGTCGGTGGGTCGGTGGGTGGGTCGGTGGGTCGGTGGGTCGGTGGGTCGGTGGGTCGGTGGGTGGGTGGTGGGTCGGTGGTCGGTCGGTGGGTGGGTGGTGGGTGGGTGGGTGGGTGGGTGGGTGGGTGGTGGGTCGGTCGGTCGGTCGGTCGGTCGGTCGGTCGGTCGGTCGGTCGGTCGGTCGGTCGGTCGGTCGGTCGGTCGGTCGGTCGGTCGGTCGGTCGGTCGGTCGGTCGGTCGGTCGGTCGGTCGGTCGGTCGGTCGGTCGGTCGGTCGGTCGGTCGGTCGGTCGGTCGGTCGGTCGGTCGGTCGGTCGGTCGGTCGGTCGGTCGGTCGGTCGGTCGGTCGGTCGGTCGGTCGGTCGGTCGGTCGGTCGGTCGGTCGGTCGGTCGGTCGGTCGGTCGGTCGGTCGGTCGGTCGGTCGGTCGGTCGGTCGGTCGGTCGGTCGGTCGGTCGGTCGGTCGGTCGGTCGGTCGGTCGGTCGGTCGGTCGGTCGTCGGTCGGTCGGTCGGTCGGTCGGTCGGTCGGTCGGTCGGTCGGTCGGTCGGTCGGTCGGTCGGTCGGTCGGTCGGTCGGTCGGTCGGTCGGTCGGTCGGTCGGTCGGTCGGTCGGTCGGTCGGTCGGTCGGTCGGTCGGTCGGTCGGCGGTCGGTCGGTCGGTCGGTCGGTCGGTCGGTCGGTCGGTCGGTCGGTCGGTCGGTCGGTCGGTCGGTCGGTCGGTCGGTCGGTCGGTCGGTCGGTCGGTCGGTCGGTCGGTCGGTCGGTCGGTCGGTCGGTCGGTCGGTCGGTCGGTGGCGGTCGGTCGGTCGGTCGGTCGGTCGGTCGGTCGGTCGGTCGGTCGGTCGGTCGGTCGGTCGGTCGGTCGGTCGGTCGGTCGGTCGGTCGGTCGGTCGGTCGGTCGGTCGGTCGGTCGGTCGGTCGGGGTCGGTCGGTCGGTCGGTCGGTCGGTCGGTCGGTCGGTCGGTCGGTCGGTCGGTCGGTCGGTCGGTCGGTCGGTCGGTCGGTCGGTCGGTCGGTCGGTCGGTCGGTCGGTCGGTCGGTCGGTCGGTCGGTCGGTCGGTCGGTCGGTCGGTCGGTCGGTCGGTCGGTCGGTCGGTCGGTCGGTCGGTCGGCTCGGTCGGTCGGTCGGTCGGTCGGTCGGTCGGTCGGTCGGTCGGTCGGTCGGTCGGTCGGTCGGTCGGTCGGTCGGTCGGGTCAGTGGTTGAGTCGGTGGGTCTGTCGTTCTGTCGGTGTGTCGGTCTCTGGGTGGTTATGTGTGTCATTCGGTGGGTGTGTCAGTTTGTGGATCGATGGGTAGATCGGTGCGTCGGTCGGCCGGTGTGTCGGTCGGTCGGTGTGTCGGTTTGTGTACGGGTCGTGGGTCGGTGTGTCGATCGGTGGGTGGGGCGTGGATGGGTCCGTGTGTCAGTCGGTGGATCGTTCGGTGGGTCTGTCGCTCTCCCGATCCAAGTATGACCTGGGTCGGTGAGTCGGTCGGTGACTGGGTCGGTGGGCGGGTCAGTGTTTGAGTCGGTGCATCTGTCGTTCTGTGGGTGTGTCGGTCTGTGGGTGGGTCGGTGTGTCAAGCGGTGTGTGGGTTGGTTTGTGGGTCGATGGGTGGGTCGATCGGTGTGTCGGTCGGTGCGTCGGTCGGTGCGTCGGTGCGTCGGTGCGTCGGTGCGTCGGTGCGTCGGTGCGTCGGTGCGTCGGTGCGTCGGTGCGTCGGTGCGTCGGTGCGTCGGTGCGTCGGTGCGTCGGTGCGTCGGTGCGTCGGTGCGTCGGTGCGTCGGTGCGTCGGTGCGTCGGTGCGTCGGTGCGTCGTCGTGCGTCGGTGCGTCGGTGCTCGGTGCCTCGGTGCGTCGGTGCGTCGGTGCGTCGGTGCGTCGGTGCGTCGGTGCGTCGGTGCGTCGGTTTGTGGATCGGACGGTGTGTCGGTTTGTGGGTGGGTGGTGGGTCGTTGGGCAGATTAGTGTGTTAGTCGGTGCGTCTGTCGTTCTGTGGGTTTGTCGATCCGTGGGTGGGTCGGTGTGTCAGTCGCTAGGTGGGTCGGTTGGTGGGTCGGTCGGTGTGTCGGTGGGAGGGTGGGTCGGTACTTCGGTCGGTCGGTCGGTGTGTCGGTCGGTCGATGTATCTGATTGTGGACGGGTCGTGGGTCGGTCTGTGTCTCATTCGGTGGGTGGGTTGATGTGTCGGTCGGGGCGTCGATCGATCAGTCGGTGTGTCTGTCGGTCGGTGCGTCGGTCTGTTGGTGGGTTGTGGGTCGGTCGGTCGGTCGGTCGTTCTGTCGGTCGGTCGTTTTGTCGGTCGGTTATTGTGGGCATAACTGGATTGGATTTTGATAAGTTAAATGTGCAACCAATCCAACCGTCACAAAATGATTTTCACACTAGTCCATTTATGAAAAGGGGGTATATTTGTTCTCAAAAATATGAAAATTACTTTCAAAAATTGCAGACCATGCATGATGAGACGGCTCGTTACGAGCCGGCTAATTTGGATTTGCACTGTTTGCATAAACCGCTATATAGCGGGCTTTCGGGTTGCAATGGTTAATGGAATAGTACAGAAATGATCACGGGACTAGCAATGTACAAGACACAATGAATCGATCCACGATAATGGCAGAACACGAGGAAGAAAATCAATACAAGTGCAGGTGCTTGTTTTATTGATTGGCGGACTGTAAGGCCATCGGCAACAATGGGGGATCGTATCGAGTTATTTCCCTTTGCACATATATTCATAGAGATCCGTTCCTTTGGTTAATTTTAGCGTTTATTTCTTACTGAATAACTTACAAAAATAAAGACTGCTAACAGGATAGACCGAGATCATGTGCAGTCTGATCTGGGTCTACACTGATTACATTTAATAAGTGTTGAAATATGAATCTGGCAAATAATGCAGTTCCGGATCAGATTGCGCAGATATCTATCTTCCATTAATCTAAAACCCCTGTTGTGGACTTAGAGATGTAGATTATACTTTATTTCATATATACATGTACATACAATTTCAAATATAATCGAGATATGTGGGATGATATCAATCAACACTAGTCGAAAACACTACAATGGCTCCTCTACACAACAGATCATTCGATATTCACTTTTTTACAAGCAATTAGGCCATAACATATACACGTTGGACCAGATTTCTATAACTAAAGGGACATAAGTCACTACGATACCTTATTGATGTCATACATTTCTTCACATTGCCGACGAACGGCGATAATAATGGGAAAGGCGATGCGATAACGATGGATATGCCATATCTGGCTGAGATGCTTTATCTCGTACATGTACACAGTCACGCAGTTTATATAACCCGATAGCTAGATATAAGACGACGCATAAGAAAATGGTCCCAATTATATTTTTTAATTATTTATTCTAATTAAATGCGTCACCTAAAAAAATCATATTTTCGACAGATTATAAAGTATGATCATTGCACGTAAACAAACAGAATAAATAGCAATGTCAGTTAGTATCGTCGCCCCTAAATTAATACATGGGGTAACCGTGAATGAATGTTTATTTTGCCAGAACATATATCAGATGATGTCTCTGATATAAAGAACATGTTGTGCCTACTGAGTGTGGGCATGTACCTTTAATGTTAGTTTGTTATTGGCACTATGGATTTGTCATTGGCGAACGGTGTAGGTCCTGATCAGATTGCGCGAATGCGCAGGCTGATCTGGGACTACACCGGTCGACATTTCATTTCATTTCAACCCGTTTTCGTATGGCGCAGGATATAGATACCACTAGATAATACGCCGCCGTATCTGTGCGACATTTAGGGGCGTATTCCTTTCGCATATTCTCGGCGACATTAATCGCTGCTCCGTAATTTGTATATGCATTTCTTAATTATAATGGCAATAAGTCCTAGATAGTCGTTATGTTGCCGTTCGCCTCACTCACTGAAAAGTACATATCAACAAGTCGCACCACTTCATTTGATCAAGTTATAAACAGTCTACATTATATTCAAGTTTATACAATCAGAATCTGTGACAAGCAGGGGAGATAATTTGGTAATGTAATTTCGATATACATGTACCAATAAGTAACAATTGTGTAACTGTTTTAAAGTAATTATATTAAACTACAATTTGAAAGAACTATCCATTAAGAAGACTAGTTTAATTAACTGAACTAAAACTAAATTACTCACTATCGATTGCATTTCAACTTGCTTCTGGCAATGCGATACAAGTCTTTAATTCAATTAGTTTTTACCAATATGTTTTGCCAATGTTGGCACGGTGCGTTGCATTTTAAAACTACTCCTTAACCGATGAAGTCGTTTAGTAATAGCTATTTTAATTGTGGATTTATACCTTATTTCAGACACACATGTACCTAAATCGCCTGAAATAAATAGGGGTGAATTAAAACAAATGTTTTGGCAATGCTTTGCTTCAAATCAAAGCATTGTGGATTTATACCTTATTTCAGACACACATGTACCTAAATCGCCTGAAATAAATAGGGGTGAATTAAAACAAATGTTTTGGCAATGCTTTGCTTCAAATCAAAGCAGGCTTTGGCAACATTTTAGAATCATTTCCAATGGAAATGATTCTAAAATGCTGTCAACACCTGTTAATATCGAGAAAGAAGGCAAAAGTAACAGCAGACGACAATTTTCGTGCTCAACAGTTTGAAAGTTAGATGCAGAGGAAATCATCCATTTGGGATATAAAATAGCGGCCGTTATAGAGAGGGTGTTGTTGTAGAGAGGTGGCCGTTCATGGAGGTTCGACTGAATAGTAAAATCTCGCTATACCGAACACAATCGGGGTACCGAGGGAGTTCGATATT